>JARACY010002301.1:0-44383 GCA_029255725.1 Scrobipalpa atriplicella | reverse complement strand
ACCAACTTTTTTTTAGGGAAATTAACTACGAAATAAAATAAAATTTTGAACTAACCTAAAATAAATAACAAAGATATGTCATCGCGTCCAATGGGCAATCCTTCACTTGGCCTCCGGTGGAACATCCACCACGCTTTGAACGTGTAGAAAATTATACCATACTAAATAATTTATTTATTTATTTATTTAACAATTTATTGTACACACTAAAGAACATAAAATACAAACAAAAAAGAAACAAGACACAACAGGCACTGCTTATCTCTATAAAGAAATTTCTTACAGCAGACCTACAGAAGTGAGATTTGATGCCGAGAAGCGGATATAACGTGCACAATATTAATTTAAAAGCAAAAATATGTATAAATGTGGCTAAACCTATTATCTAAAAATACAATATTATACTTAGACCTACATTATATAATAAAATTAAATGTATATACCTACAATAAATACTTAAATCTAACACACCTACATAAATAATAAATATATATGTGTATAATAAATACAAATTAAATACATATACATACTTATATACCTATATAACGGACTACTTTGATTGTGAGAGATAATGCTCTTTAAGCCGTTTAATAATAAAAATATAAATTTATAAATTTATAATAATAAATTTAATAATAATAAAAATGCGAAAGTTTTGTATGTTCAAATATTTGAATGTTCGGATGTTTGTTACTCAATCACACTTCAACCACTGGACGGATCCGGATGAAACCTAGTACACATATAGGTTAATTCCTGGTACCTATGTCTTAACATATTAAGCTTCTTTTCGCTGCGGTAAAACCTTCATCTTCACGAAAAAACACATTCAACACGGGTGAAACCGCGGTCAGAAGACTAGTCAATTATAATCATAGATTTAAGTCCTTCTTAGTTGCTTGAAATTTAAATTATGTTACAAAATAATATTCCCATATTATGGGAAGGGAAAACAATGTTCGATGGTTTCATTTCCTTGTTTGATTAAAACATGCCAAATAACTCTGAAAATTAAATTGAAAGTAATTAATTATGTTGGTATCAGTAGAATCTATCAATATGAAATGCTTTGCCAATATTCATTTTGTACAATTTGATAGTTGGCTTCTACCCAAGTCAACGTCCTTATTCAAAATTACAATATTTAGCTTTCTTTCGACAGTAATTCAATACAATTCATTGTTACCATGTCATCTCCCTAGCCTTATCCCGTATCTCACGGGGTTGGCTACCTAATCTAGGGGATTGAACGAGGAAACTGATTTTTACACAGAGCGACTACCATCTGACCTCGGCAAACCAGAAGGGAAACCAGACCTAATCCTAGATTAGGCTTTTGCCGGGTTAGTGGCCAACCCAGCTGTCAAAGTTTTCAAACCGCCGATGCTTAGCAATGGCCTCTGACATCGCTTAACGACTAATATCTACGATATTAACCGGAACCAACGGCTTAACGTGCCTTCCGTCTAGCTTCCGAAGCACGGAAACGCTCGAGTTGTTATATTACCACTACCGCGGTCACCCATCCATGGCCTGGCCACGGCGATTGTTGCTTAACATTCGTTACCGAAATGACTAAGCACTAACCATTTGATCAACGAGCGAAGAAAAATCGTCTGTTGGATATGGGGTCTTCCATTTGGGGGAGGGGAAGATTTTTTATCTCTTTTGGCAGTTGGATTATCTTTGATATAAATTGTTGTAATAATTAATCAGGATTCGTGGCGTAATCGCTTACATTAGTATAAATATAAAGTTAATTTGAGAGTATTGATGTCGTCATAGTTTTTACCATGGAGAATAGGTACCTAAAATCACTATCGCAAAAAACTCCATTAATTACAAAAACGTTTTTTTTTATATTCCTTTTTTTTACTTGGAATTTTTTTAGCTCTTGACTCTAGACACAAAAGACGCCTGTTAAGGCACTGGTAGTCTCACGCACCGACGGAACACAGCAAGCTAAAAAAAAATTATTTTGCCTCATATAAGACAACTGTTCGAAAGTCTCAAAGTCCTGTAAACTTCCGTCTCTATTTTCGGATGTCGAGCAGTAGTGAATACTCTCTCGGCCCTCACTCCAGATAAACTCGCAATCAGACCGTCTATTTACCTTATTTAACTTTTGTCGAAAGGATTACCAACTAACAGAGGACCAATCCAAATAATGTTCCTTTACAATTCACTCTAATTCAATTTCGAAGGCCCTTGAGAACATTCGCGTATTCTGGCAGATGAAAATCGCTCAAACGTCGAGCCTTGTGATGAAAATTTCGGTTCTATTGAAACTCTGCTTCTCTGTAAAGGGTTACTAGTGACTATTGAGCTTCAATGTAGTCTGTTGCAAATGAAGTACCTCAGAGCTTTTTCAAATGTTATTTCGACTCAAAGGAACTATTCAATGGTTTTAACATAGAATATGTTTTTAAAGAGCTACCTACTATCGATTCGTGGAGAGCATGAAATAACTAAGGGCCGTATTTATAATCAGCTCTCAAGAGTGACAGCGAATTTGAGTTCGTATCAGAAATGTCATTTCAGTATAAAACGACCTGTCAAATCAAAACTTAATATTGCTCTCAATCTTGAGATCGCTTTATAAATACGAGCCTTAGTGATTTTGAGCGCTTAAACAATATCGGGCCATTAAATGAACAACTTGTGTATTTATAGTACCTCGAATGATACGTCATATCCTCATATGCAACCCTAAGAAACAAAGCCATTTTTTTCATTTCCTGAAAGAATTTCCTAGTGAAAGTTGTTTATTTATTTTATTTTTTATTTTATATTTATTTATTAAAAGATAATACATAAAAAACACAGCTGCACAATCCTCTATAAAATATTTAGAAATAAAATGTACTTAAACTAAAAACTGAAAACTTAAATAAACTAGGCTTTAACGGAACAAAAGTTAGTTTAGTTGTGTTGACTATCAGATTGTTGGAAGCTGTCCCCTTACATCCGGTATTTTCATGACGTAAAGATTCCATACCATTGCACTAGCGGCAATGTTGAAAAAAAGGTTTCTCCTCAACTGCGGAACTCTAAAAACCCAGAACGTTTAAAGCAACTGCTTGTTGTTTAATTGGACCAACTCTTCAAGGAACGTAACCCCGTAAGCTGATTGGAAGCTTTAACAGAAAATACTTAAAAGCTAAATAGAATCTCTTGAACGAAAGATTACTTTATTACGACTAGATTTCATTAAATTGAGGTGCTTCAAAATGAGAAGTTTCCTGGAATTAATAAATACTATTGAGAGAAATTAAATAAAGTAGGGACTGCTTGACTTATAGTTTGTCCCTAGGTCTCGTCATCAAAGGAAAACAATATACAAAGTTACAGCCGTAGTGTAGTAAATACCTACCTATTAATAGATTAATGAAACACTGCAACTGCAAATAATTTGAATTTATCTGCGTGGGTTTCGAATATTATCTCAGGAAATAAACCGTCCAACTATTTGGCATGATTTTTTCCCTACATATTAAAACAAACATCGTTCTCATGCAAATTTTTACGAATCCTTAACCATACTTAGGCCCGTATTTATAATCAGCTCTCAAGAGTGACAGCGAGTTTGAGTTCGCATCAGAAATGTCATTCCAGTACAAAATTACCCGTCAAATAGAAAGACTAGAAATGAAAAGAACTAAATAGCAAAAGTATTTGTCAAATAATTCCAAGAATTTCTCTTTAACGAGCGATCTTTTAACGAACAAGAATTTTCAAAAAGAATGTATTTTTTTTCTTGTAATAAGTATATAGGTACCTACACCGGTCCCATAACAATTTTCCACTTGTTCCGATATGGTTTAACTTGACATATTAGTTAGTAGTAATTCAGGCTAAACGTAATAAAGACCTTGCTGGAATGGTCCCCACCATAGCATATATATAGACTCTAATCTGAAATGACCCTCAAGCGAAAAAATTGGATGGATTTTCTTAAATAGGTATGCTATGCGTACTTGTAAAATGTCATCCAGGTATAATAGATTTTCTTTCTCTACACAGATAGCATTTTATTTTATTCCCCAAGGGATTCAAACCTTAGTGTTCTCAAAGGAATTAATAAACAGAACGCTCTGTTATGAAGTAGCAATATGAGTCTAAGTATTGCTCGTTATTCCCCATCTCCCATCTCATATCCTGCAGTCAGTGAACCGGGAAAGACCCAATATTACCCCGGTAACTAGGAAAATATTACCTACTTCATATATTTTTATTCCCAATGGAGCTTCCGGCTTGATGCGGCGATATGAAGTATTTCCACGGAATCTGTCGCAACTTTTGATAAATACGCACGTAACGGTAACAAGGTGTCTGGTGTTGAATATCTTTTATTGAATGCAAAGTACTTATATATACATACATACATAAAATCACGCCTAAATCCCTAATTGGGTAGGCAGAACAAAAACGACCTAAACAAAGGTCGTTTCGCCACGTCTGATCTGACAAATTTTGGGGGGTTATTACAGATGATTATGTATATTGCTATAGTGACAGGTTGTCAGCCCATCGCCTTAACTGCAATACACTGAAAACCTCAAATCCCTTAGCTGGTTTTTACAGCATGCCCGGAAGGAGATGCAGCTGGCACATTCTATGTTTTTCTATCACTCCCAGTCCAGCATGGTAATGGTCCAAGTACTTAGATAAAGTGATTCCAAATAACATGCAGCGATTTGAGACTTTGTTTATTGATTTTGTTTTAAGTTGAGGCAGAGTAGACCGAGACAGAGTTGATAAATTGAGCCAATTATCTAGAGGTTGTTTACCTGACTGCACAACGCAAGGGTAATGCGAAAATCTTCTACTTCGTGGTAGTTGTAGGTACAAAATGACATGCGTCGCGTCGCTTTGCTTTCCGGTGTGAACTGACCATTACTTGTCAGACGTTGCTAAAGATTTTGTTAAACTTCCCATCATAGGACTAACACCTTATAGCTAGCATTTTTTTAAAGGACTTCTTTTTCAATTTTTGCACCGTTTAAACCTCTTAACTAATTCTCAAACATCGAAACACTACAAATCAGTATTTTAAACATTGACCGTAAAGACACTTCACAAAGACGCTCAGACGTGGCTCTTTGCCAAGTCGAGCAAAAGCTTCCAGAACCTTCTGGCGGCTTCTTCAAACGACTGGCGGGTTCTACAAACGAACTGTCATCTCTGTCCCCGCCTTTCCCGCCGGCACCGCTTTGCTCTCTTCAAGAAACAAAGAGAAATCATACGACCTGACAGACGCGGCGATGACAAAGCACAAACAAAGATTTTCATTCGAGTGAATCAATTTGTTTGTTTGTAGTGGCGGTTTTCCTTGACAAGGATTTTATTAATCATGCCTGGTAGAGCAATACGGGTTGTAAGGGTAATGAAACTGATAAATTTTCTCGAAGCATTTCTATTAGGAAATGATGAATGATGAATTAATTTCTAGGTTGTATTCTGGCAAGGTTACCTGAAAATGTCTAAACAACAAATTTAAATTAGGCTTGATTTAATAAAAAAATTGTTGGAAGTACGAGTACAATTAATTTATTGGTTTGAAAATGAAAAGGAAATGAACTTGCTTTTGTCTTCTTAAGGTCCTTGAGTTATTTACAAATAAACAGCTCACGGATGTTTACACCTCTTTAATTATTTCGCGTAGTGTGTATTTTTTATTGTTCTTTTATTGTTCGTTTGCAGCAAATGTACCTACCTATAATTGATTATAATCACCCGATGTTTTTTTGCTGTATTTTTTAAATAAAAACTTTGGTTCTTTGTTATACATTTAGAATTTTATTCCATCAAGTTGACAAAATGATGTCGGCTAAGTGGCCGCCGCCAGAGTTAATTCATTATTTAAAAAACAGCGGGTTGCACTCCGGGAGTGCCGGCAGAAGTGAGAAATTGAACATTAACGGTAGACACGATCGAAACCTTCATTATAAAATAACTCATTTTCTTTCCATGATTCAACACAACATAACTTCCATGCTGGACTGGGAGTGATAGAAAAACATAGAATGTGCCAGCTCCATCTCCTCCCGGGCATGCTGTAAAAATCAGCTAAGGGATATGAGGGTTTTAGTATTGTAATTTAGGCGATGGGCTGACAACCTGTCACTAATAGCAATATACAAATCCATCTGGAATAACCCTCAAAATTTGTCAGACGTGGCGGAACGACCTTTGTGTGGGTCGTTTATGCTCTGCTTACCCCATTAGGGATAAAGGCGTGATTATATGTATGTATGAGAAATAATGTTGGTTCCATTGAATACTTATTAAATGTCATGTGAAACTACACAATGCAAAAAAAAAATATACACAACGTGTTATAGCACTTTTAGGAATGACGTACTTTCTATTTTATTGTAAAGAACATAAAATAGATTCCTTTTTATTTTCTTTCAATATTTCAGCATTTCGTTGGGTTATTTCGGCGCGCTAGAGTTCACGCGATTTATGAACGCTTTACTTAGACGGACGACTCTGAAAACGAGTTAAGTTACATCGCGATCGATATTAAGTAATTTTAAGTTGTGGAACTTAAGGATTGATGGGATCAGTCTAATGTAGCAGAAAAGCCATTCCGTTAAATAGTTGGTACGTTTGCTAGTTGCTACCTTGTTTGGATTGGATTACATTTATGCGTAAGCATGTAATCTTATACTGTAACACACACACACACACACACACACACACACACACACACACACACACACACACACACATACACACACACACACACACACACACACACACACACAGAGGGAGTTACATCTTTTTTCCCGGAGGGGTAAGTTGACATTAAAGACAAAGTTTGGCGAAACACATAATTATCAAATTAAACTATAATTAGTACCTACAGATGTTAAAAACGCAAACGACATAACTTAAAAACCTTTCTTTCTGAGAGTTCATTTAAAGAAGCAAACGTAGCAGAATCTCGTAACAATTTTTAATATAGAATTCTTTCCCATTATCTCCTAAGCATAAACGGGACAAACCAGCAAAGCAATGCAAAGCAGGAGTTGACAAAGCTCCGGTTAAATTAAAACAGGAACGAAAATGAATTGTTAATTAAAGTTGAAGCATTGGATTAGGAGAAAGGTAGGTTTAGATGAAGCATAATGCGACTGTATAGAGAAGTCACACAAGGAATGCGAAATGAAGCATATGCAACTCCTAAATTTTCATAGTAACTAAGGCCCGTATTTATAATCAGCTCTCAACAGTGACAGCGAGTTTGAGTTCGTATCAGAAATGTCATTCCAATACAAAAATTACCTGTCAAATCCGCACTCAATATTGCTCTTAATCTTGAGATCGCTTTATAAATACGAGCCTAAGAAATCTTATTTAGCCACTGCTGGGCAAAGACCTCCCTCTTCTCCCTTCATTTTCCCTGTTTTGGGCTTCAAGTTGTTATCTTTAAGTTCTTTTTTAGGGTACCCCCAAAGTAGGGCAAGCAACTCACATAAAAATAAAGCAGTGTCTAATAGCACAATTAAAGGAAAAATTCTAAAAACTGTAAATTTGTTCAAATATCACCAAAAAAAGGATTACAAACTTATTTTTGTAGTTGTCTCCCTATATCTAGTATGGGGACAACAGCAAAATTAAGTTTGTCCTTTAGTCCAGTTGATATTTTTGGGTGAAAAAGTCTGGGTGCTCGAGGGAGGGTTGGTACGGAAGCCTCGGTGAGTGAGTCCGACTCGCACTTGACCTGTTTTTTTTTTTTACTAAAATAAATAGATTTTCTTTTGCTTAGTAAAAATAAATACCCAAAAAGGATAGAAGTTTATCTACATGTTTCTTCTAGTCCAACATCAAAGCTAGTTCACCGAGTGCAGTGGTTATACCCCAGTTTAGTTAATAAACAAATCTCCTTGACGGTTCGCAGTCAGAGATTTCACTTGCTAAGCTTAATTGAAATAATTCACGTACATGTGACAACGGCACGTGGTGTGATTAAGAAATTCTTAATTAATTTGTAGCAACTTGAAGCGTCTGTTGAGAAGATAAGGTAGGGAGGGATGTAAGAATAAGTTTCGAGATTTTTTTGTAAATTAAAATTTTGGAATTTCGAAAAAGTTACAGTGTTAGTTAGAATAGGTTTGTTTTTGACTCTAGTGTAGGTTAGAGCCAACAGGAGAGTCAACTGTGAAGCAAGTTCATCCTGTTCGGAAACAAGCCATTATATCTTCTAGACAACTTAACTACCAGACGATATACTTAAAAAAAATATCTAGATTTTATTTGCCCTAGGATCTCTTTGCTGACTGGTACAGCATGTCTGGAAGGAGTTAAGTATCTGGCATATAATATTTTTCTATCGCAAAGAAGGAAGAACAGTAGTAGTGGAAATGTATTTTGTGCGAGCAATAAATTGGACTGGTGGTGATAGAAAAACATAGAATGTGCCAGCTGCATCTCCTCCCGTGCATGCTGTAAAAATTAGCTAAGGGGATCGAGGGTTTCAGTGTATTGCAATTTAGGCGATGGGCTGACAACCCGTCACTATACATAATCATCATCTGTATTAGCTCTCGAAACTTGTCAGACGTGGCGGAATTAATGTATGTATGTAATAAATTGTTTCTATAGATACATCTATTACAACTTGAGTGGCAGCTAAACGTAACAATATTTACTTTCCTTGCGTAATTCATATCTGCGGAAGTGCACACTGCAATGTACATAACTCAGGATCCAGAGATAGAAACGTTCTCAGCCACATTTATATGCAAATAATATTAGTACAGTCGCTTTCATGGGGTCTGTGTACATTTGCGTGTCGCTTTTACAATAGCAACCTTCAAGAGTTAGATATCTTTAGTACAACCATTAATACCTTCAAGAGGAGATGTTTGGAGATTGTAAGCAACAAGCAAAATATTGGTTAAATATTGTCATTAATGTTTATATTTATGAAGCCAAAAATATAAAATGTAACTGTTGTTAGTTTTAAAGTAATTTCAACTTAGTATTTTGCTTAAAATTATAAATGCTAACTAACCTTGTCTTATTTCAACTTGTGTTATTACACTTAATGTTATATGAAACTGTAAGTTTAAAAACATAATAATTAAGTTGTATTATTTTTAAGTACATAACTGTTTGTTTCTAAATTCAATAAATAAAAAATAAAAATTTGTAATATAAAAAATTCAAAGAGTTTTTTTTTCTACTTGCGGTCCAGTGATAATTATGAGACTTGACCTCTTGATCCGGAGGTCGTGGGTTTCCAAGACGGGAACGTAAAGTTATTTTCAGTCAGAACTGATCACTTTGTGTGATTTTCTCCAGTTTGGTTCGGACAATGTTGCCTGAAATACCTAATTGCCAAGCAAGAAAAAGTTACGTGCTTCGTAGGGCACGTTAAGCTGTCGGTCCCGGTCGCTTGTTTTTTATTAATATGGAGGATTATTAGCTGTGCGGCTACGCTATGCTGCGGCGGTTTAATTTTCTGACACGAGGGTTTATCGACTCCGAAACCCACTTGAACTTAAGAAGAAGTCTATTGTATAGTAAAATAAAGCCTCTGACTGTAACATATTATTTAGAGGAAACACAGCCTCGCAAAAAGTCAAGTCATATTTCAGCGCTGTTATGAATTTAATTTCAAAAATCATATCTCCAAAATGTGGAAGGTGTTAAATTTCTAGTTACCTCGTAGCGTACCGAAAATCTAAAAATAGTTAAATAAATTCAGCAGAATATCACAAAGCATTTTCTTAGGCTCGTATTTATAAAGCGATCTCAAGTGTGAGAGCAATATTAAGTATGGATTTGACAGGTCGTTTTGTAGTGAAATGTCATTTCTGATACGAACTCCAAAAAAAAGCTGTCAGTCTCAAGAGGTGATTATCAATACGGGCCTATGAAATTGAGGTACCTACCCTGCGGAGGTACCTATCTTATGTGTCAGCGATTCGAGTCGACCGCCGGCTTACAGCTTAATCCAGTCGACTGAAGATTATGCAGGCTTACGGGCTCCGGCGCAGATACTTCAGCCGTTAGACTGATATAAACTTGGCTAGAATTATAGTTGGTGAGCTGATGAACTGCCTCCGTGGTCAAGTGGCCGGCTGACGACCTGGAGGTCCCGTGTTTGATTCCTGCGGCGGCGGGGGACAATAAATTTGTGTTGTTGTTTCTAGTTTGGTTAGGACATTGCAGGCTGATTACGTGATTGTTTGGAAAGTAATATGATCCATGCTTTCGGATGGGTTAGTCAGTCAGTCGGTCTTGTGCCTAATTTCTCTCTGGTCGTGTCAGTCAATCTGTCCCATCATAATAAAAGATGGAAGTAATAGAGAGTGAGTTTTGTGTATTGCGAAAATACTTGGGCACTAATTGCTAGTTCTGCGCAGTTGGCCGATCTCTGGGAGATTGGCCGCAATCACCGAAATAGGTCGGGAGGACTACTAGGATAACTATGAAAAGTCAGCGCTTCGAGTCGACCGCCAGCTTAATCCAGTTTATTTTAGTTTATTTGGGGAAAAAAATTAAGATTACGAAGGCTCGTGCTCTGACGCAGGTACTTCAGCCGTTAGACTGATATACCTAAACTTGGCTAGGATTATAGACAAGTTGGTGAGCTGATGAAGTGGAGGTAAGTCACTTTGTTCTTATAATCTGCACTAATATAATGAAGTAGAAAAAAATGTAGATCGTGGTGGTAGTTGATCAGTTTCGTTGACTGAGCAACCCCTATAAGTTTGCGGGACGCTGTCCCTTACACCCTGTAAAGTCACCAAAATCCTTCCTCAGAGTTATATCTAGAAGAAAATAAACGATATCATCTAAAGGTTACACTAAGTATAATATAGCCTCCCAGGAACGTGCGAATGGGCGCTTTTCCACTAGACGGCACGTCAACGGCAACGGCGACGGCACGGTACCGTTGACGATATTGTAGGTGAGATAATGTATGAAAATCAATGAAATTATATGACACGCTTTTCCACTTGCCGGCACGGCACCGTCACGGCATGTCATCGATTCCCATAGATATTGTCACGTGATCGTCGCCGTGCCTTAGCCGTTGCCGTTGACGTGCCGTCTAGTGGAAAAGCGCCCAATGGAGTAATGCTGACCTCCACACACGTCCCACAATGTCACATTATTTTCACTCACGTTCCCGTTATGCCACTCCACTGGGTTGCGGAATAGTGTTACTGGTAAGCTTGTTCCGTCTCAAAAGAATAGGTATCCATACTAAATAATATAGATCTTTTACGAGTGAAGTTAAAAGATGTGTTTACCAACCTATGATGGTTACTATAAACACTGGGCGTAAAGGATAGCTTCCCGCAAACTGATAGTGGTTGTTAAGTAAACAAAACTAAACAACTATCACGAGGAAATTATCTATCTAAATGTTGATACCTACGTAGGAATCATCATTTGGAATCATTTAAAGTGGTTTTCTTTTGCTTCAATACCTACCCTATTATTTTGTTCCCATAAAGGATACACTTTTCCTTGGAAAAATAACACTACACTACACAACCTATCGACCCCAATTTTCGATATTGTGAAAGGCTTAAGGGCAATATTGGGCCCACAATATTTGAACCAGCTTCAGACGAGAAATATACACTATACTATTATTATTCTTACAGTTTTGTAGTAAGTAGAAAAACATGTAGGTATGAGTGTTTTATTTGTTCTTCTTTATTACCAAATGGAAAAATCTGATGGGTTATTACGATATTATATAAGTATTGATGCTTTGACAAGGTGATCAAAATAAATAAAAACCGTAGGCCGAACATAACTCTCACTTTTCTAGTTCCAGTGCGCTTATATCCGATATTATTTTTGCGCACATCAAACACATCAAATGGCGTCAATCCTAGGGAATTGTTCTCATGGGAAAATTCAAGTCACAGGTAAAATCGTAGGTCGGAAAGCATATCCTTAGGCCCGTATTTATAATCAGCTCTCAAGAGTGACAGCGAGTTTGAGTTTGAATCAGAAATGTCATTGCAGTACAAAACGAGCTGTCAAATGAATACTTAATATTGCTCTCAATCTTGAGATCGCTTTATAAATACGAGCCTTAGTGAACTTTCGATAAGTACAGTTTGCAGTTGCAATCTCGTGTCATAATTTGATTGCAGCACAAACAGTCAGAGACACGGGGGGCGGGGGCGGGCGTTTTCAGTCAAACCAACACACATTCAATACAATCACAGTGAGTGCTCGCTTTGTGGCGCTTTCAGTGTTGAACTCCTGTCTCTCTATGGGCTTCTGGTACTTCTGTTATTTCAAAACTATCAAAATTGTTTAAAATTCAGTCGCCGAAGTGTTAATAGGTACATTTTTATACAGTTTTCCAGAGAGTAACAATCAAATAGGCCTGGCACTTATAAGACAAACTACAAAAAAAGTGTATTCTAAGCGTATAAAATAACCCAAAAGGAGATAGAAACCGCAAACCACTCATCCAAAACACTGAAATACGGAAGTAGAAAAACATGTATCTGCTGATAGTACAATGCTCAATACAGTGAACACTTGTCTTAGATGACATCATCGATGATAATAAAGTGTTCACTGCACAGATGAGTAAATGGAGCTAGCGCTCCCCTATCTCTAATCAGTGATATCGATCGTAGGCGTTTTTGCGTTGCATTGCCGAGTCTAGTTTGAACCATGTTTGAATATTTGGGTTAATTTTTAATATTCGTCGAGTTATTTTTTGCTCAATAACTTTACTATTTGAAATTCCAGCAAAAAATCCTTTTTCCATGCGTTTTACGTTCTTCTCACGCCAGAACAGCTAAAGCTGTGACTTTATGTATCTTATGTATATTTTTTTCGCTCAGTGGCGTCACTATCTCGGTATTAACGCTGTTAACAGCTTGACTGGCGGCGGCTCGGGTCCGTTACAGACCGGATATTGCCGCACGTGACCCTCTCTACCAAGAGGGACCTACTGAAATAAACGTATATAGCTGAAATAACTTCTTATTACCAGCCGATCATTGTTCTTAAAAACTGTTTAGGTATATTATAAATTAATTAAAAAATATTTCATGACAGTACAACTCACACAAAACATTTTTTTGAAATAATAAAGAATAGGTACTAAATTCACCTTTAAGTTTCTAATAAAATAAATAAATCTATAATAAAATAAATCAATAATAAATAAATCAAGTCGCAAAGTTGTTAGCTTACCTACTTCCATGCTGGACTGGGAGTGATAGAAAAAGAGACGCTTTTAACATAGAATGTGCCAGCTGTATGTAAGCATGCTGTAAAACCAGGTAAGGGTTTGAGGGTTTGCAATTTAGGCGATATGCTAAATAACTATCACTACAGCAATATACAGATCTACCTATTGTGTTTGAAATAACCTTCAAAACTTCTCAGACCCGGTGGAACGACCTTTCAAATCAAATCAAATCAAATAATACTTTATTGTACAAAGGAAAACACAAATTAAACTTACATAACATGACATAAGTGTACAGAAGGCGGCCTTATTGCTTAGGTAGCAATTTCTTCCAGGCAACCTGGGGTCCTTTGTTAAGATCTTTGACGCCCTGCATACCTCATTAGGGACATGGCAAATAGGAAGCGGTGCGGCGCCGTTGCGTCGCCAATGCGTCGTTTTTGTATAGAAACTTCAAATCAAGCTGCGCGGCGCAGACGTAAATTACATACAAAATTGACGCGTCTCCGCCTCGCCCGCGCCGCACCGCTTCCTATTTGCCATGCCCCTTTGGGATAATGGCGTGATTTTATGTACTTTTTATGAGTTATAAGATGAAACCTCTGACACCAGGTTACTTTGAGTTGATCAACCTCATAATTTACACGAAAGAACAAGAAGAAAGGTAATTCCGAAAACATTAGCTTGTTTTCTCGCTCGAAACAACTAATAATAATATATTTTATTGGATAACAGGATACGATAAGCGCTAAATAGCAGTTTAAAGTGATCTATATGGCCGTTAATTTGGTAAATTGGCGGCAAAATATATTTCACCGTTATTTTTGGCGAAAACCCAAACTATAATCTAGTTAATATGCAGAGTGGACTATACTGAAAAGTAGCCTTCTGCCGTAATAGTTTTAAAGGTTATACGCTTAGAACGGTATTGCTGGCTGCCTGTTAATCAACAAGAATTTTTAAATAGTTGAAATTTTCCAACAAATGACACATTTTTAACACGCTTTTGTTAGGTCGACCTGTAACTAAAATGTAATGGAATCTAAGCTAAATAATTTAACCATCTTTCAAGGATTGTAGCGTCATGAAAATTGGCAGCATTGGTAGTTCTGATGACAATAAAATAATATGGTACTATCGAACTGATCTGATGATGGAGCCGGAAGATATGAACTGGAACTTCATGATGGAACATCGTATCATAGAAGTGTTTGGACTTGTTAGAAAGGTCTTGTAGAGAACTTTGACCACGATCAAGGTCTGATGACAGGAATTGGCATTCCATGATGGAATATTAAAGCGTGTTTTTATAGTGTTTTTTAAACTATTTTTTTTTTTAAGTAAGTCTTGACAAAAATTTCTCTATATCGTTATCAAACTAGTTTCTATACTTTTAAAATCAGATGTAATATCATTTGATCTTTTGTAGATTAAACCATTAACGCATACGAGTCCAAATATGACCACCCATTTTTGATAATTTATATTTGTTTGGTTACCTTTACTGAGTGGAAATAACTGATAAAAAAATTGTGGTCATATTTGGACTCGTATGCTGTAAAGGGTTAAGGATAAAAACCTTTAAATTTTTTTTAAACCTGTTTAGAGTTAGAGCGCCCTTGTTGTGCGTAACGACTACGAGTTTCGTAGTTATGGCAAAACGCACGCACTGCAGTTGTGAGATAAAATATCTGTATCTCTTATAACTTAACAGGTTTGGTTAGCATATTAGTAGTATTAGACATTATTATGCCTTCTAGATAGACTGGTGGTAGGTCAGGTTTACACTGTTTGAATAATTAATGGAATAGAGGATCATGTTCAGTGACGTCTAATTAATTGAGAGTCTAGTTTGGACCAGCATAATGTAGAGCTAGTACAGTCACCCACTGATTGAGAATAGTATTGTGGGATAAATATAGATGGCGCTCTAATTTGTGATTAAATAATTATGATTGCAGAACTGTCAGGAAGTAATTTATTATTTAAGTATTGAGAAAAGATAGTAAGAGATACGATTAGAGATATGTAAAGTCGCACAAGATAGTGCGTTTGAGTGTGCCTTGGACGTTTGTCCCAAACCTAAATCAGGTACGAAGTTTAATAAAACTCCCCATTTTTAGGGTAATTTTGCCATGGTAGGCAACCCGAAAATTGACATCTCACCTAACGTCACATTTTATAATGTTTACTTTAGGAGCAATTTATTGCACTTAATTGACGAAAATCATGTTAATTATTAGTAAATATTACTATCGGGATGTGTTTAAATACAAATAGTAATTGTGTGTTTGCTAATGTACCCCTGAAGATGCTTATGTAAGCGAAACTAGTTGGGTTCAAAATAAAAACTGTGAAACAAGTACAAGTGAGTTTACAATTAAAAACATCATAAAAATTATACATTTAATTTCCTCGCAACACAAGCCTTCTTGCAAATATTTGTGTGTTAGGTAATTAAAAATGCAACGTGCAAGAAATGAAACGAAATATGAAATATTATGGCACCCATAAAAAAATTATTTGCTGCCTCTATTTCTAAGGAAATTCACGTTTTTCAGTTTGATTAGGAAGAGAAGTATTTTAGTACCCAATTAGCAATAAAAAATAATTCTTATTATAATCAAAGAAAATCCATAAAAATATTATCTACACTTAATTTAATTACTTCCATGCTGGACTGGGAGTGATAGAAAAACGTAGAATGTGCCAGCTGCATCTCTTCCCGGGCATGCTGTAAAAATCAGATAAGGGAATCGAGGGTTTCAGTATGTTGTTATTTTAGGCGATGTGCCGTCAACCTGTCACTACAGCTATATACAGTACAGATCCATCGTAAACAACCCTCAAAACTTGTCAGACGTGGCGGAATGACCTATGTTTGGGTCGTTGACGCTCTGCCTACCCCATTAGGGATACAGGCGTGATAATATGTATTATGTATGTACACTTAATTTAAAATAAGCCTTTTCCTTGTGTTCTCTTAATGCCGTAACAATGTAGCACTGCCAAGTTTAATATTAACCTCTATTCTAGATTTCTAGTCATGTTTATTTAGACCGCAGACTGAGCCTAGGCTATCTAGATGGGACTGAATACGAGACAACACACAATTACAAGATAACAATGACCAGATAGGCACAGACCAACTAACAGTAATTTGTTATTGTTGTTGGTAATTGCAACGACAGGGTCTGTTATGATATGATATGACTAGCTTTCCGTCCCGCGGTTTTACCCGCAGCTAAGAGTTTTCCCGTGGGATTGAGTTCCCGCGCTGTTCTTACCTTTTAAATTTACGGAATTTCAATACAAACTTTCATCCCTTATTTAACCCCCTTAGGGGTGGAAAATACAAAAACGCTGAAACACGTGTCCATTATTTTTTAATCTTTAGCCCAAAAACAAAATTGGAAGATCCTGCCATCAAAATTGACGGAATTTCAATACAAACTTTCATACCCTATTTAACCCCCTTAAGGATGGAAAATACAAAAACGCTGAAACACGTATTCATTATTTTTTAATCATTAGCCTAAATACAAAATTTAAAGATCCTACCTTTAAAATTGACGGACTTTCATACAAACTTTAACCCCCCTTTTTACCCATTTGGGGGGGGGGGTGGGGTTCCGCAAATCCTTTCTTAGTGGGAAGTTACATTATAGGAGGAACTTGTTCTCTAAGTTTCACGATTCCAGCTTTAGTAGTTTAGGCTCTGCGTTGATGAATCAGTCAGTCAGTCAGGACAAACAATTTTATAAGTTTAGATGGCAGTGTTGTGATAATGTTGTAACGTTATGATATGATATTATAATTAATATGTCAGGCTAATAAGGGTTCCGATTCGGCAAAACTCATTTTTGAATTAATTTGATAAGTCCAGTTGGAAAGAAAGGTGATTAATAATAATAGTTAACTATCGCAGTTTTAGCGATATCATTTTTTTTTCCTAACCCGAGTTGTCGTTGTCCCACTGTTGGGCAAAGGCCTCCCACTGCTCACGGTCCCGTACTACTTATCCTTCCAGTTTCCGTCGAATGCATCAATTTCGTCCAAATTGTCTTATGATGATAGTAAATAAAAATATGGAACATAGTATTTCACAGTCAACGCACCAATTCGACAACATAATAAACTATTGGTACAAACATATTTTCATTTCAGAAATGAATATCCGAAGCTAGAATATCTAAATAAACACCATTTTGCAGGAAAGCTTATTGTATCTTTCCTTCACGCTCAAATACTCAAATCAAACAGACATCTTCCATCGCTATCATTAATTGTGTTCAAAGTAAACGAGATCTACAGATAAATCAGATAACTGTAGTCCCAAGAGTCTGCAACGTGGCCCCCCTGGCCCCCCGTCTTTTCTGAGTCCAGCCCTGAGGCGCTATCTAGTTAGCTCCGAGTCTTATTCAGACGCTGGAACTCCACCACTTTGTCGGTGTTATCTTTGACTGGACCGTATTTAGAGAAATTGAAAGTGAGTGCAGAATAAAAAAATATAGGTTTAGAAAAAAGAGATTGAGGATAGAATCAGAAAAAATTATCAATAATTTACATTACATCGAAGAATATATATAATCTACTAACAATTTATCGGAATAGAAAGAAAGAAAGAATAGTAAAATAGAATAGTTTATTCATGAAAGAATATAAAACTCAACAGTAAGTAAATTAATGTCACATACAAATATAAGCGTAAATTAATGTCACGTACACGCTTATTCGATTTTCGACTATGTCACGACTGCCCTCGACGATAAGCATAAAGTATCGGCTATATTTTGCGATCTATCGAAAGCTTTCGATGTAATAAATCATACCATCCTCTTAAACAAATTGTCAAGATATGGTATAAGACATAACGCTCACCACCTCATCAAATCGTTCATTACCAGTAGGAAACAAACTGTTCAACTCAATATAAATGGAAATCAAGTAAAATCGAAACCATGCGATGTCACCATAGGCATTCCTCAGGGATCTGCAATCGGGAACACTCTGTTTTCGATCTTCGTAAATGACCTCCCATCAGCCATATCGGATGGTCTCGTAGCCCTCTTCGCCGATGACACAACGGTGGTAGTGAGCGCGCCGACGTATGACGAGCTCACCGACAAGATCTGTAAAGCCAGTGACGAACTTCAAAAATGGTTCTCTGCTAACGGCCTGGTACTAAATGTAAATAAATCAAACGTTATGATATTTTCAGGGAGAACAGTAAACTTACCGCTTTCTGTAACACTCCGAAGTCCCATGCCGTTATGCAACCAGTGTAAGTTCCTCGGGTTCACCTTGGACTCGACCCTCGACTGGAAGGGCCATGTGGAGGTTTTATGTGGAAGGTTGAGCAGCGCAGTCTATGCGCTCCGCCAAATAAAATCACTAGTAACACCCTACGCTCTTAAGCAGGCATATTTTGCGTATTTCCATTCACTGATGTCTTATGGGAATTTGCTATGGGGACAATCGACGGACTCAGAACGTGTCCTCATATTGCAAAAACGGGCACTACGTGTGATGGCCGGGGTAAAACCTAGACACTCGTGTCGTAAATTGTTTCCCGAATATAAAATAATGACCCACTATTCGCAATATATATTCGAGGTTATTAACTTTGTCCGTAAAAACTTGTCACAGTTTGCACGAGTAAGCGCGGGAAATAGAATCCTACGACGAACTGGACGACTAGCTCCTGTTCGGCACCGATTGGCGCTCGCTGAGCGAAACCCGCGCGTGATTGGCCCGTCGTTATACGATAAACTGCCGCTTGACTTACAAAATGAAACATGTGACGAAACATTTAGGCGTCGATTAAAGAACCTTTTATTGGAAACATCATTTTACTCTGTAACAGAGTATTTAAATTTTAATTTTTAATTCAAGTGTAATTTTTTATTTGTATGTATTTTGTATTATGACTATTATAGTATAGATGAATATTTTTTCGACATGAAATTTGAATTATTGATTTGTATTAATTATTATTGTTTTTATTTTAATTGTTGACATATTTACTGAATTTATATTGTACAATTTGACGATCACATTACGGCGGACATTATATTATTGATTGTAATTTAATTATATTGTGAAACCTGTATTGTGAAATAAATAAACTAAACTAAACTAAACATAAGCTATACATGTAAGCTGTAAGCTAATGTTATGATCTGTATTGCACAAGAAATGGAGCTAACTCAGCATTTGTTAGTTACCTAGCTAGCTAGCTATTTTTAATTACCATTTCTTAGTAATTCTTCAATAGTTTGGAGCGGCTGCAGATGTCATGGCCCGATGATTTGACAATTTTGACAGACTGATGTATGCTATCTTCTTATGGCCCTCTGTGGCTCCATCTGGGTTCAGCCCCCACTTTCCTAAGCTATCGGTGCTGCATCGCTATTACATGAAAGAATGAAGGCTGTCATCTTGTAGCCCCGCCGCCGTGGCCCATTGTGTGGTCTGCCGTGGCCCCTCTGTAGCCCCTCCTGAGTCCAGCTCTGCTTCCCTCAGCCACCGGTGCTGCATCGCTATCACATGCCAGAATGAAGGCTGTTATCTTGTAGCCCCGCCGCCGTGGCCCATACTGTGGTCTGCCGTGGCCCCTCTGTAGCCCCTCCTGAGTCCAGCCCTGCTTTCCTCAGCCACCGGTGCCGCATCGCTATCACATGCCAGATGAATGCTATCTCCTTGTGGCGGCGGGAAATTAACACGTTTCGCGTTATAACAAAACAATTACACTCTCATTGCCGCTGCCGCCGGCGACTAACGACAGAGTCGCGGGGTCGCTTTAACCGAGTTAATATACGCCAAAGAAATAAATAGTAGCTTTTATGATGATGATTTTTTTTGTTGGCGGGAAGAGAGAATGCGCGGGAGATGTAATTTTTTATAGCTTTGTGGTTTTGAATTTAAGTCGTCTTAGTTTTAGCAAAAGAAGTAAAATAACGTTTTGCCGCAGTAGGTAACGTTTTAAGATTGATTTTCGGATTCAAAAGTTAAGAGTTTAGTTGGTATAATATATTTATTTTAGGTGCTATTTGAAATAAATAACGTGCTGGGTTACAAGGAAAAGAAAACCATTATGTTTTTTATTATTTATGATGCGCTTGTCTATCAGAGGTGAAATATCGACTTCTGATCGTCATCACAACGCTGGGATTATTAGACCAAGGAAGGCAAATAGTGAAATTTAATCATAATGTACCCATTTATCTTTTTTTTTTCAGGATAAACAATAGCCTGACTATTGTTTTGATATAAACATGAAATTTGTACAGCCACGAAGAACTTTCGAGGAAAACAAACTTTGCATATACTTAGCTCTGCAAAATTAATTAACAGACTTCTTGCATCATGTTATTTTCAGGAACAACCCAACTAGCAAAATTTTCGATATACAGCTATTATTAGCTGTATATCAGCTGTAGAAACAGTCGCATATCTATTGTAAACAAGCTTATATCATGCGAATTTGGCCCCACTTTAATCGCTATTAGGAGATATATTAGATATATTAAAGCTCCGCTTAGGACTACAAATCATTTGTATATCTGTGTCCTTCTGAGCTAGTTGGTGTTAAATCAGTGACAAAAATTCAATTGTGTCACAATTAGGAAACAGAAGCGTCGCAGCTAACGCTGATTTACAATAATTTGATTACAAATTGTTGATTGGGATTCTATAATAACACTTTTTTTGTTTTGTGCGGACTTGTGCGTGATTTGGAACTCTGACAGGATTTTATTAAATTAAAACCAATAATATTGGTAAGTATCTTTATAATTTCCTCCATCTTGAAATCCATTGGTAAAAATTGACCGTATATTTTAAGTTTTAGGTGAAATTCATATGCGCTTGCAATTTTACTGATAAATGGGTACCATATTATTACTGTATTTTTAATGCCCCCCTCAAATTAATAATATTTATTAAAATTTAAATATTTTTATTAATTAGGTATTTGCAAAGACATCTATATACAACTAATTAGAGTTAAGGGAGCTTCTAACCAGAAGATATACAACATCTCGCCGCCATTACGGTGTTTAGGGTTCCTCAGGTTCAAATTAAATAAACCTTTGATATATTCCGGTAAATTTAATGTTCTTTCCCTTCTTCTGCGTTTATAAGACCCACCTTTCTTGTAATTACTCCATTTTTGATCCATGTTTTTGCACAAACTTGGAAAAATAAAAACTTGTGAAATAAAATATCGTCACCGTCAGCCATAAAATAATGTTTTGCTACAATTTGATGTCAAGAAATCCAATATGCAGCAGAAAGGTGACATATACGCCCATTTTTGAATAAATATGCATCTTTTTAGCGTTATATTAGAAATAAGAAAGTTAATATATTGCCAGTGATAAATGAGAAATATATCATGCTGCATTACATCTATTGAGTGGTAATAAAGGTTCAGTTATCATTAATATAACGCAAGCGATAGTGGATATACATATAGAGCATATCTGTGATAAAACAGCTACTGTGACATCTATTATATCACTAGTTAGCTGTAAAGGTTCTAATATAACACTGGCTATATATCAATGATAGCAGAGCCACATAAGTTCATATTTGCGTTATAGTAGTATCATGAAAACACTAATATACAACATAACTGCTCTAATTGAGGTTTTGAGTATACTATTTTACAACAGTGTTATATGTAATGTAAAAGGCAGCTATGTAAACGTTTATATCGTAGGTTATAATCCCAATTAGGCTGTATATTGTTATACAGCTATCTGGTGTCTCATATCACATATATATCACTAGCAGCCATAAGCGTTACTTATTTACAACTTTAATATCTCTATGTAGCGATAAGATCTTGCGATTTTGCACAATTTTGCTAGTTGGGAATGTTTTATAGTGTGTTATGCATTAGCATGTTATTTAAGAAACCATGTTTTATTTCATGAGTACTTAGAGTGTGTGTGTGTGTTTCACAATTTTTTAAGAGCTTATGTCTTTGATAGTGGTGTTAGCACAGAACATGACAGAGGCCTATTAGCTGTGCTATTAACTCTTTCACCAGGCTCGTTCTCGATAAGATGAGGTGTCTTTGGAATGGAGGAGACAAGAAGAAAGTAATCTGTGACTGGACTTTTTTCAAAGAAGAATACAGTCTAATCTAATCTCTAAGACTTCGCCTCGTTTTACCAGCAACATTCCTCATACAACAAAAACCGAGTTTCCGTAAAAAGGAAACTCATAAGAATTTTAAAGTAACAGCTGGCTCGAACAAGTGGGTCCGGTTGAAATTGCCTTGTGCGGTAAAAACTAGCGGTTATCGTTGTATGGTATGGTATGGACATTAGATTGAATGTGTGGTCATACCTACATTAGGTTTAGTTCTTATTTCAAACGGTTAAACTTGTAAATAACAGTGAACAGTGTAATGCCAACACGGGCGTGACTGTTTCTGCTATTCTGCCGCCGAACTTATCTCCTCACATAGAACCTAAACGGTAAATTTTTTGAGCTAGTTTGAAAAATTTCGCCGAACCAAAATTCATTGAATTTTCGATGTGCGATGTGTCATTAAGTCATCATCACATGACATCATCAATCATCGAGCGTATTTCCGAAATCACCCGCCGAAATTGTCTGCGCAGAACTTTCCTCACATTTGACATCCAAATCACTTATCCCAGAAGAAATGTATGAAAATTATTGTGAAAGTACCTAAATAATTTTCATTTCTTAATAATCAATCGGAGTTTCATTTTGGACAAGATTCTTGCAATGTCTAGATTATTTTTGTTTTGAGGAAAATACAGGCGGAACGGAACGATTATTAAATGTTAAAAAAGGGTAACGATAAAAGCGGGTACTCATAATTTACAGGCCCTGATTGCGCGCCAGATGTTTAGTATTGTTGTAGGGCGGTTTTGGGTCCTGTATTACCTGCCCAGTTATATAAGCATGGGGGAACTATTATTGAAATTTTGTGAAAGGTGAATGCACCCTTTTAAATTGTGAGAACTTATTTTGGAGTACTTTTTCGGGAGCGTCTCATGAATTCATGATTAATTAATGTGTTTTTTATTTTATAACACATTTGCTCGTAAAGGGTCTCTTACTACACCAATTTCAATATTGTATTGTATCTTATTACGTACTTGAGCGTAATCGTAATGTAAAATACACGAGTGCTGTAAAACACACGAGTTTTTTTTTTAATTAGGTAAAACGCACGGTTTATCGAACGGTACTTTTTTAAATCTTAGCAAAGAGTTTTTATGGCAGAAAAGTGGTCAACATTTTATAAATAAAATTAACTTTGGGAGATAAAGTATAATAAAATAAACATTTAATTCTTTGATTTAATTAATTTTTACAATAAATTACAACCATTTATCTGTAACAAAATAAAAACAATATTAATTTAGTTTATTAGTAATACTCACGTAGTACTGGCTGGTTTTTTGTGCTTTGCCTTAAAAAAAAAAGCGCTGCGCGATATATACTAGGTAATCTGAGGTACGTTCAGAAACGCTCGATCGATCGAAATTTAACCTGGTTAAAAATTATATTGCCCGTTCAGAGACACCTGGCAGACGAAATTTCGACTAGCTTAATTTTTATACGGCCCGTTCAGAGGCGCACCGGAAGTGAAGTTTTATCTGACAACAGCTAAGGTGCACGTTCAGTGCGTCCCACTAGTATAAGATTCGATCGGTATAAATATCGAACTGGGTCGACTGAACGTACCCCTGTGGATGCGCGCGCATCGCTAATTTGTGAACGAGTAAAAATTATTCCTCGCTTTTTTTCTTTTCGCTGTATTGTTTTAATTTTTTAGCTATTTCCTCGCAAATATGTTATAAAACGTCGTACGACATGCGTGCGGTTTGATAATTACAGCCTCTGCTTTCTTGTAGCCCTCGCCTACGGCTCGGGCTAGCAATATCGCCTCGGCTGTAACTATCAACGCACCGCACTTGTATCGTAATGTACTATAGTAATATCGCTCCTTAATTTGTGATGAATATATAAATACTGTATACGAAAGTAGGTACTACTTTTAATTGCGACACATAATTTAAGGTACTCAATGGTTCACCGATAGCGCAGAATAATATAAAGCGCAGAAGACAAATTCTACGTTGCAATAGGTATATAAGTAACCATTGTGCTATTCTAAGGTATACAGTTCCTTCTTTTGACCATAACTTTTATCTTATCATAGCTCCATCAAAATCCACTATCTTCATATGTGCAGTAGAGAGTGAACAGTGATACATAAGAGTAGGAACCGGCTTGACAGGCGGACAGGATGCGGGGAAGACTTGGAGTCAAGCCAATTGTTGCCTAACTCCAGCTAACTCTTCGCTTCGAGGTGGAAAGTAGACGGGCCACATTCTGTTATACTCAGAATGAAACTTACCAAGTAGGTAGGTACATCTGACATTATCTGCATTGATACAAACCTAAACTCTTCAAAATGTGAATGTTCTGGGTCAGCTCCCTTCACTGTCACCTCCGAACTAAGCAGAGTAGAGACAAGATAAATAGTAGTTAGTAAACCTTAATTAAAAATACTTCTTCTTTACATTTTTATCTGGCTACTTTTTGGGCGCACAGAAAAAAAAACCCAGATGGTGTAGTGGATAGGGCCGCGGCCTTCTGTGCAGGAGGTCGTGGTTCGAATCCTACCACGTACCAATGTGTTTTTCGATTTCGAATTTCATAATGTAGGTACGTTTATTCGGCGCTTTTACGGTGAAGGAAAACATCGGGAGGAAACCTAATCTAGGATTGGGTCTGGTTTCCCTTCTGGGTTCCGGAGGTCAGATGGCAGTCGCTCTGTGTAAAAACCAGTACACTCGTTCAATCACCTAGATTAGGTGGCCGACCCCGAGAGATACGGGAAAAAGGCTAGGAAGATGATGATGACTTTTCGGGCGCACCAGACTTTGATTCGACAAGAAGAAGAAGATTATGAATAGGAATAATTATACAGTGTTAATAATAACCGTTGTTCGGTAAAATATCTAAGGTATATATTATTATAAAAACTTGACTTTACATAGAAACATCTTTATATAAACCGAGCTAACCAACGGCGAAAATTTAGTTTATAATACCAACAGAAAAGTTAGTTTACGTGTTTACTAAAAGCCGAGCTAAAAAGAGCTTTTTCGGCTTTACAAAAGCTTTTAGAGCGCACTTTGAAAACTTCTCGTCTAACCGTGTTATCATAAATAGAGCATATTTACCTATCACGAAAAATGTAAAGGGTGTTTTAAAAAACTTTAAAATAATTATTTCAATTTGGGTAGTTGTTAATTTCTATCGCACCGTGTAACGCAATAAGGGTTACATCCTATTCATGTATGTATGTATGCATGTTGGTTCTTCTGTGTCAGTTTAGAAATTTAAAACGTCGGGCCGTTTCACGAAAGTTTACATTCTATGCAGATGATTTTTTTTTAATTTATGTTATAAATTATTTCTTAAGAGTAAATAGTACCCTACTTTGGCGTGAGAAAGATTTTTTTCTGCAAACACATGCCTGCAGCCCGTTTACTCAGTATGAATTTATGCTTTGATTTCAAATCCATGCAGTTAAAATTCAGTTGAGATATTCACACGCCTTATTATACTGGACTGGGAGCGATGAAAAAACATAGAATGTTCTTATGCTTCTCTTCCCGGGCATCTTCATATTGTCCTTTGTATACTTACTATGGCCCGTATTTATAATCAGCTCTCAAGAGTGACAGCGAGTTTGAGTTCGTATCAGATATTATAGTATAGAGATTAACTCGAAGTGCCTTATTTTTGAATTGTAGACCTTATTTGTATCAGGTACCTAACTCCCAGATTATTAAAAGGTTAAGAAAACGAAAATTTATTACAAAATTATGCGGTTTAATATAGAAAATACCTAATACTCCTCTTGTTCTGCTATTTGTGAATAAACTTCCCTGTACTGAACCCTGATTCCGGCCACTCACAAAATTATCTTTTATCAACACAAAACAAGATGAAAGTAATGTTATTGTTATAAGGTTTATAATGGTTGGATCATTGTTGCCCGCAATGGGAACCTATTTAATTCTTAACTTTTATGATTCACTGAAAAGATAAGCTGTATAAATGAAATCGTTTGGTACCTACTTCAAGATTTTTAGGTGGGGGGGGGGGGGGGGGGGGGGGTATTTTATATCCTATGTAAGTAGACAACAATCAGCTGAACTGAGTAGGTACTTCCTTAATGAATAAATACTTAATAATATAGAATTTGTAATAAGGAGGTATTATAATAATTTAGAATACATAAGTACTCGTACTCTATTCAAGATGTTCATAAAATTTATTTATTTATTTATTTTTGAAATAAAAAGAGAACTGGCCTCAGTTCAACAAACAGTTATTTTATTTAGGTACATTTGTTGTTTATTTATTTTTGCGTTGAGGCCGCTATTCAAACGTTGACCGACTGCCAAAGAAAGATTACAAATACCCAGGGTTGGGTCAGGAAATCAATTTTGACGTCGGGGTTCAAACATGCCTTTTATGGTGTTGCCGGCGATAAAACTGCCATAAGACCCGGTATATCCTGCCCGCAAACACCTAAATAAACGTTATTACGTTGCGTCCGGAACCCTTTCTATCAGGATGTACTTAAAAACACTTTTGCTGGATAGTCCCAAAGAAATTATAGGCAAAAAACAAATAAGTAGGTGCGTAAGTGATAATACCCTCGATTCTCGCCGTCCAGTTACTAATTCTAATTCTTAGTAGCGCTGTCACTTTCTTATATTTGACATAAGAACAGGATAGTTAATAAACACATGACTTTGACATTTCTAATCTGACATTAAATTGCTTAAATTTGACATAAGATTGCTTATTTAACGTAAAATAAGGAACATGCTCTATGCCCGGTTCTTATTTAAAGCAGCTTATGTCAAAATAGGAACGTCAAACACATGTGTTTATTTGCTATCCTGTTCTTATGTCAAAGTAAAGAAAGTGACAGTGCTATCCTAAAATTAGTTAAGAATCTGGCGGCCAGAATCGAGGGCATTCTGTATAACCAAATATTTATTTTTGAATAATTTTGACTAACAAAGAGCATAACAATTTTAATAACAAAAAGTAAAATTATTGAAAAAGAGAACATTCACTAAGAGGTCCATTCAATATCAATACACAAAGAGGAGGTAATAACACACAATAGAAACTATCACCACCACCCAATATATTATCTGGGAATAGCGCAGCGATCGGAACTGAGCAATTTTCCGAAATATTGCCCATAACTATGACAAGAGCGTACTTAACTCTGTCGCGATGTGGGGCGGAATTTTGTTGCGAATAAAACATTTTATTGGCCAAATTTATAACCCTCAAACTGAGTTCCGGTACAGACTGATTGCGTCAGACTAATTATTTATAATTTTTATGATTGTAAACTAAACAGTGTGCTTCCTATGACTTATAAATTATAAAAACGATCTAATTATCGAGAAAACTACTCAATGAATCTGAAACATATGCTGTTTGGAAAACTTAAGATAAGGATTTGGTTCCCATAGGAACATTTTGTATGGGGTACCAATAATTATTTTTAATATCGAGATTCATAAGTACCTGAAATCATCTTCTTTCGGTTTTAAAACGAATATTTATCTTTATAGTTACTATAAATAATATAATCTTTAGGGCCACTGGTGACGGTGAATAGCTTCCGGACCGTAAACTTGAATTGGCTACTTTCCAACTAGTCAAATCAGCAACTTTTTATGAAATGTCAAAAACGCTTTTTTGTATGAAAATAGTAAATTATGACGTCACATTTTAGTAAATAATGACTAATCAAATCAATAACTTATATACTTTTAATTCGATTATTAAAATCTAAATGTGCATTTTTTTTTGTGATGAATGAAATCCACAATATTTTTAGCCATTAGTTTTAAGTATAAACTTTTTGAATTTTTTAAGCTACCCAGTCAAGTACTCAATAAGAACGGCATAATTTGCGCACCCAAAAATTCTGTGTTTTTAATTGTTTAAGTGGGGTAGGATGGGATCTACCTCCTAGTGGTCCACCCCGGGCAACGGCAACACAGGCTTGCCTGTGAATAAGTCCGGCTGAATGATCCCAACAAAGCGGTGGTAGGCTCCGCAAGGGGCCGCCTGGCTCGCGACCACCCTCTCACCGGAGTCCGGCGCCAAACAGCTTGCTGTGTTCCGTCGGTGCGTGAGACAACCAGTGCCTTAACAGGCGTTTTCTGGGTTAGCTCGCTCCATCGTCGACTCTGTCACGGTCATCGCTGACCTTTGTGTCTAGAGTCAAGAGCTAACCCATACCAAGTAAAAAAAAGTGCCTATTTTAGATTCGCAAAACTTTCCCAAATAAGCCCAAGAAGTTTGCAGGGAACTATACATTCCAAAATTATTTTTCTTTCTGAGTTTACCAGTCTGATAAGGTCAGATCATAGTAGGTCAGATAGTAAGTACCTTTAGCTTTATGGGTGAGGAGGGGACTGTCGGGGGTCTCTTAGGCAATAAATCTACCATCTGCATATTAGCATGGATATTTGATGTCCACGCTTTTATGGTGACTGGAATTCTTATAATATACTTAAAATAGTATAGTTTTAAAGATCCAAGTAATTTTGAAAGCAAGTAGCAATGGTATACTAACTTGTTTTGCAGCCCATAATAAAACAACTAATGGCTTTTCTTTTACAACTTGAAAAAAGATATTCAATCGAAACATGAAACATAATAATGTTTGTGACAAAGTTATAATCTGTTATTTCGAAATTTGAACCTCTGCTCTGCTAAGTTGCAAAGAATATAATTTTTAATTTACTAACTGCAAATCAGATATTTGGTTTCGATTGTCAAATTCAATTGCAAAAGAACTTAAATTAGTACATTCAACTTCCATGCTGGACTGGGAGTGATAGAAAAACAGAATGTGCCAGCTGCATCTCCTCCTGGGCATGCTGTAAAAACCAGCTAGGGTATTCGAGGGTTTCAGTATTGTAATTTAGGCGATGGGCTTACAACCTGTCACTTAATGGAATAACCCTCAAAACTTGTAAGACGTGGCGGAATGACTTTTGTTGAAGTCGTTTACGCTCTGCCTACCCCAATAGGGATAAAGGCGTGATTATATGTATGTATGTATGTCAATGATCTAGGATAAAATTATATTTAATCTAATCAATTGATTATAAAATGCGTGTTTGTTGAAGATTTTTCGTCAAGTAAGTGCGAATAACTAAGGCTCGTATTTATAAATCGATCTCAAGATTGAAAGCAATATTAAGTATGGATTTGACAGGCCGTTTTGTACTGAAATGACATTTCTGATATGAACTTAAACTTGCTGTCAGTCTCAAGTGCTGATCATAAATACGGGCCTAAGTTTACAAGATGATTCTAATTCTCTCAACTACCAATCAGATCACCCTAAGTAAAGATAAGTTCGCCCTTGCATAGCTTTTTGTGAATGTCATTTCTTTTGTTTTAATGCAATAAAAAAGTAAGATACTTATATAAGAAAGATATATATATATAATGTAAAATAACTATAAATTCTTATCAAATACCTACACTTTTGAAAAATCAATCATTCCGACGGTAAGAAGTGTCACTTGGAGAGTAATATTCCAAACCCAACAATAATCCAAACTAAAGTACTTATTTCCATACAATAGTACATTACTTTAGAAGCCAAAAATAAAGCAATGTATGGTCGAGTAAATTTGGAAGGCCGAGACGCAGTCGAGGCCTTCCAATGTAAACGAGACCATACATTGCTATTTTGGCTGAGATTAGTACAGTACTTTTCTCTCATTTGCGAGGAAACGATATCAATAAACTTAAAATAAACATTAAACATGCAATTCCTCCATAATATTGTAAAATTTAAAATTAGAATGGCGCCTATGACAGGAGCACATTCCATTCATTCGTTCATTCTTTTTTTTTTATTTGCGCATTCGGCCTTTAAAATAATAATATTGTGAACTTAAAAACACCTAATCCATACTAGTGTGTACTTTAAAGACCTCGTGCAGAGGTCGTTAATGGTCATTAATGTCGTTTGGAGAAATTGCTGGCCGCTGCGTACTTGAGGATCGAAAAGAGTTAATGTACTGCTTCTTTTTTTTAATAATGAAGCTATTCCCTAGCAAATGGGAGAAAAAACTATTATCATGTCGACGATCTATCTAGGTACAATTAGCATTATGGGCGGTTCGAGTTGTAGGTATAGTGCATAAGTACAGATGGTAAGTTAAACCGTGTAAATGGTTCTCCCAGTGGGCTTTCAAGTTCAAGTAGGAACTATGAACTGTACTAATGCATTGTACTTACAACGTGAACAATGTAAACCACCCATTAGTCATGCATGAGATAAAACATCATCTATATAGTTTATTTTATTATTTTCACGTGTTAATTTCATGCTTATTATTCTTAATAAGCATAATATAGACACGTGCCAGTATGTTTTATAATTCGATAGCAATGTGTAGGTAATTAATCATATAATATTCGATAGCAATGTGTAGGTAATTATCAATTAATCACGTAACAATTTAATTAATAATTTTACCGTTTTTTTTTCGATTTTATGATCAGGTATAAATAGAGGTTATAATTATAGTTTAGATTACATGTTGGGAATTTTATCACAACTTTAGACCCAAGCTAAACGTTGAAGTTGAGAGCAACTTGGTGAGTTTTTTTCTTTTGGATAATTTTTAAATATTTAAATCATTAAGATTTGTTTTGGATATTGATACTCAAATAATATTTTATTAAATTTAGAGAAAATTATTAGTATTGAGATTTATGCGGGTGTAACATTTAAATTGTTATTTTGAACTATATTTATGTTTTATTTATTACAGAAATAACAGACATAAGACTTATAAAATAATTACATTGTAAAATCAATATCCTTAACATTCTCACTAAGACATTTTTTTGTAATAAATATTGAAGCTACTCAAAAATTTGTTTTATATATTATTTAAGTTTAGTTAGTTAATTGGTTTTACATTTTATTTGTTACTTTTAAGGGTTCTGTACCTCAAAAGGAAAAAAAGGAACCCTTATAGTATCACTCGGTTGTCCGTCTGTCTGTCTGTCACAACCCTTTTTTCTCAGAAATGCGTGAATGTATCAAGTTGAAATTTATACTGAATATACTCAGGTCTACGGTCCCTTGAATCTGTAAAAGAATCATACTTGTAAATCCTCGCAATCAAAATATATGAACGTTTGTTTGATTATTTGCAAGGGAACCGAAAACTAAAAGTACCTATACATTTTTTGTGATCTACCTAAAAAAAATTTTTTTGGATTTTTTCCTTTGATTGAGCTAAAAGACGTTGCTTCTTGCCAAATTTCAAGATCCTATGTCACCGGAAAGTACCCTATAGGTTTTGCCTTCCTCAAGATTCAAAAACCTACAGGGCACTTCCCGTGTACCTACAATCATAAAATTTAGAAGGAAGCAGTGTCTAATAGCACAATCAAAGGGAAAAATCTAAAACTTGTAAATTTGTTTAAATATCACCAAAAAAAAAGGATTACAAACTTATTTTCGTTGTCGTCTATCCCTATATCTAGTATGGGGACAACAGCAAACTTAAGTTTGTCCTTTAGTTGATATTTTTGGTTGAAAAAAGTCTAGGTGCTCGAGGGAGGGTTCTATATTCGCTTTAAATACCCCCAAGTTGGTACGGAAGCCTCGGTGAGCGAGTCCGACTCGCACTTGACTGGTTTATTTATTTTCCTAAATAACTTTCTTGCGAAAGTTGTTCAGTTTCGTTGTCAGAATGTTTTCGGCAGGCAACCTCCTACTTACATCCAATTTCCTATTACAGCAAATGAGGCACCTAAGCGTTTTTGTGGTCTGGAGCGCTTTTATTCTCACTCATGGCGAGAATACTATTTACAAAACAGGTTGGCTAGACCGCGTTGTTCAATATTATAAAGAAAGGTGAATCACTCAAATATTTTTAATATATTGCTTTTTTTTAAAAACATGTACCTAATATAGAAACCAAAAATTTGCGCAGGAGAAATTCGAACCCACGACGACCTTCAGAGTCCGCTCTAACCATTGAGCCACCGCTCATTCAAACACTCCGGCGAAAAATGCGCTTTTGTTTCTATATAATTTTTCATGTTTTTAAGAATAAATTGACTGTAAAGGTCGCGTCGCTTCTAATAGAGCAAGAGGTGACGAGGGTTGACTAAACCTACAACTACGACGACTAAAGGGGTGAAAATGAATCATCTTAGAAAATAAATATGAAAGAAAGAAAATAATAAATTCCCCTCGGGCCATGACCTCGGGCAGGATTCGAACTTGCGCCTCTGGATTATCGGTTCATTGCACTACCAACTATGCTACCGAAGGTACGGCCGCAGTGACGAATTTAGTACAGTCTTTCTTATGTTCACGTCATAGCGACGTTTAGCGACATCTAGCCGTGTTGTGTAAGAACTACAACAGGACCGGCAATCCAGAGGCGCAGGTTCGAATCCTGCCTGAGGTCGTGGCCCGAGGCGAATTTATTGTTTTCTTTCTTTCATATTTATATGAAATAAAATAGCATTTGTGAGTGCTAAAATATCCCCATCTTAGAATAGGTTGAAAAATGGTTTTAAGATAAAAAACACACACACGACCACACTCATAGCCTCTACTAGGATTCCCTGTATCGGGGTGCCATGGACATACACAGAAACATACACAAAGAACACGCAGACCCAGAAACAGACATTTAAATTCATCATTCAAAATGTCTGCCCGGCCGGGAATCGAACCCGGGACCCTCCGCGTCGCAAGCAGATACACTGCCAACTAGGCTATGCGGGTCGTCACTCACTATACAAACTTGCAAAAGGACTAACTGATTAGGTGCTCTGTTTAGGAGATGATTTATGATTTTTTACGTAACCACGTATTGAAATATGTATAGTAAGGTCAATGTGGGGAAGTCTGTCTACAGGGCAACTCCGTCTAACGACTATAACTTCAGCATTTAAATAAGAGCGCGGATTACTTTGTGTCGATAAAACCAGTATAGTGTTGTTAGTTAAATCACATGGCGCTAGTAGCATTATAAGGCTAGAAAAAATAAAATAGCCATTATTTTGTGACGGTGTGCCGGTCTTACCCTGTATAATGAAGTATGCCGGACTTCCCCACACCACAGAATAATAAATAGCCCACATTGACCTTATGGTATATTTTTGGAATCGGCTCATTGAGCTCTTTTATCTGATACCCCACTCAAAAGGTCCCTGAAAAAGAAAACAGATCCTTTTCATACAAAAAAATTGATGACGTCATAGCTACATTTGAACCTAAACCATGATGGCAGAACACCATCCGATGCGCATAAGTGGTCTACATGCTCTAAACACGGACTCAGCCATGATTTAGTCAACCCGTGTCACCTCTTTACTATCACTTCACTTCACTATTACTATCACTACATAGTATAAAACAAAGTCGCTTCCCGCTATCTGTTTGTATGATTGTATGTCTGTCTGTGTGCTTAGATCTTCAAAACTACTTAACAGATTTTATTGCGTTTTTTTTTTAATAAATTGAGTGTTTCAAGAGGAATATATGTATAACACATGCATAATATATAGGTAGTAGAGAAACACTGTCAATTTTAGATGTTTCTAATGTTATGTCGTAAATAAATTCATTTTTTTGCGCTTACATTGCAAACGCTGCTGGCTAAACCCTACGAGATAGATGAAAATAATGTACTACAGTATTGTACACCTTAATAAGGTCAACAAAAAAGTCCGCGATGATATATGTCTATCTCTAAGTGATAACTCACAATAACCGTTTTTATTCTTTACTTTTTACGAAAAATAATGGATTATTAACGAAGTAATTTTAACAATTTACATCATTAATCATTTTCCAAATAAACATGTTTGGAAGCTGAGACATTAAATGTAGATTATAATAAACTGACAGTATATCAATGCAAATGGTACTAACACATTGCTATTTATATTCCTAAAAATTAACTTGGAGTCGATATTATGATAATAAATGAAAATAATATCTCTGCTATCGCACAGTTGCGGGTAATATCCTCGGCGGCTATTGACAATGACAATGATTTTTGACACACTTCATGTCTTCGGCAATTATGTTTACCCGTGCGAAGCAGGGGCGGGCCGCTAGTATACTATAATGATATCTATAGGTAAACAACAGAAAACAACAAAGGCTAATTTGAATACTGTGTGGATTTAAACTCGAAGACATCGAAAGCCACCTAGCGGTGGAAGGGGGATTATTTTTTAACGTGTTCCCATATGAAAACTCTTTTAGCTGTAAAATGGTTAAGTGTTTTGGCCACTAAGCCGGGGTGGAAAGCTATTTTTGATAATGCTTATTAATTCATGTAGGTATGTACTTGTATTATGTTATGTATGATTATGTTGCAAACAGGTGTGTGTGAGGCCCGTATTTATAATCAGCTCTCAAGAGTGACAGCGAGTTTGAGTTCGTATCAGAAATGTCATTTCAGTACAAAACGACCTGTCAAATCCCTACTTAATATTGCTCTCAATCTTGAGATCGCTTTATAAATACGAGCCTGAGTGTCGCAGTGATCGCTAACAGGGATGAATTAGATAGAGGACGAAAACATACCGCGCGCGCGCCGATCCCAAATGATGGGATAAGAGCAAGGGAATGATGATGATGTATTTTTGTATTATGTATTTAAGTAGCAATTACCTACTTACATTTTCATGGCGTCATTTCTATTTCAGATTTATTGCAGATGTGCAAGACAAACTACCGCCTATTGAGTTCAAAGGTAATTAGAACTATTTCTGATGTGGCACTTCCATGCTGAACTGGGGGAAGCAGTAAAAAACATATATAGATTGTACCAGATTTTTTCTTGTATCGAACTATATGTTCCTTGGGGAAAATTGTTCAGTTTTATAAGTAGGATCCTGTGGTAGGATCACACCCTAAAGGTCATGGTCACACACAAATTGTATGCAAACAGAGGCCAAGCAAGAGGCAATGTAAAATGGCCGATCCGCGACAGACCGGAGTTTTGATTTCTGGCCACAAACAAATTGAATGCAAACAGAGGCCAAGCAAGAGGCAATGTAAAATGGCCGATCCGCGACAGATCCAGAGTTCCTGACCTCTGTTCACACACAAATTGTATGCAAACAGAGGCCAAGCAAAATTGGCTGATCGCGACAGACCAGAGTTGCGTTTTATAGAAACCAGAAGCGCCATATGTTGAAACATGGAAAGAAAACTGAGAGGAAATAATATTTCCTCTAAGTTTATAATATTATGTAAGCAGCGATTACATCCGATCCGGGCCGATCGGGCCCGATTTGATGTACATTGGTTGTTTTAAACTTTCGCGCTTTGTACACATTATTGAATTAGAACGGGTCTGAGCGCGGTTGGTTAAACTTGGTATTTTGAGATAAATACCATTGCCCGACGTTTCGATCGCGCTGCTGCAATCGTGGTCGCGAGCTGACTCGTGCGGCGAGGTGAAGTCCGCTGCGTGATGAGAGTATGTTGCACTACCCTCATTCACTATCTATCTCGGCTTGTTTATATTGATCGTTCGGAACAATACGGCACACAACCATTGCTGCTTAGCTTCAGTAGTTTTTCAAGTAAGACTCGTGCACAAGCAATGTAATGGCAAGACGGGCCTGATCGGCAGGGAAGTGTAATCGCTGCTGTAGTTTACTAGAGAACTATTTAATTCTATGCTAGAGACCCCATCGCGAACTAGAATACCCCGCATGTCACTTACCAACCCTCAATGCCACTGAGCATATAATCACTACCTCAATGCGACTGCTCATCAAAATAGCAACCAATAAAAAAAAATGTTTGTACTTATAGTTCAGAAATTGTAGAAATTACACAATATTACAGAAAAAAAAACATAATAACGAGCATACCTAACATCGATAATTTAACGAAATAGCCGCTAATACCAACCAAATTATTATTTGAAGATTTTATTTTATTGCTCCCTCTTTGGCTCCCGCAGTCCCGCCATTTTGGTATATGACATTGAGTAAAAGCTATAGAAGGAAAGCTAAAATAAGAACAAAATAAATTAGGCTGTCTATTTTACTTATGCAGTTGTAATGTGTGAAAGAAGAGATAGTAGTATACCTACAGTTTTGTTTAGATAATTTTTAAGGTCGTCACAAGGTTCTTTTACGTTAGTGACTAGATTTACGCTATTACAAGTATGCCGCCGCCGGTAAGTATCGTACGGCGGCGGCATATTGTAAAGGTAAATCTGTCACTAACGTAAAAAACTTGTGACGACCTTAAAAATTATTTAAAAAAAAACTGTAGGTATACTTACTTATCACTTCCTTTCACACACTTACAACTGCATTAAAGTAAAAGCAGTAATTTATTTTGTTGATCGGGATTATACATTACAGCAGTGGTTTTCAACTTTTCTGACTACGCGACCCCCTTGTATACTCAAAATATCTGACGACCTCTAGCTTAAAACTTTTGAGTATTTTTCTTCAGTAGGGCTCTGGTCACAGTTTTTTCCATCAAATATTTAACCACTCTGGCCAAAAAGACTGCAACTGACAGACTGACTGATTTATTAACGCAAAGTCGAAACTACAGAAACTACCTATTCAAGGTGCAAATTTGAGATGGGGCAGCCAAAATCCAGGGCAGCTACCATAACCATTGAAGCTGCACAAAACGGTCTGAACAGACTATAGTAGCGGGTCTTCTCGCCAAAACCATCGGTTTTGGGGGGGGAGGTGGTGACAAGGCTTGACCTCCTTGCCGTGGTAAATCCACGCCCCACGTAACAACGTGGGGGTCCTGGGTCGAACCCCCTTCGTCACATCCTGGTTGGTCTTCACCGCTCGCGTGATCAATCCCTCTGGACACACTGAACAGACTATCCAGTATTTCTAAAATATTAAGAATTACAATTACAGAATTTTGAAAAATGGAACAGTCCTTGTAAAAATAATATTTTGTAAATTGTATAATCAAAATAATTGTGTAAATCATTGTCTGCAGGAAATCTGTCGATTAAAAAGTATCGATACTTTTATTTCCATCACTAGACACTCGTAAACAACGCACACGCGACTATGTCAAATAGTTCAGTAAAAGAAACGTCTGTCTTTGAATACATGTATTTTGAATTTTGTCGGGTAAATTAGAACCAATAGAACCAAATGATTTTCAACTTGTGACCAAACGGGTGAAGTAGAAACAAAGAGCTAAAAGTGTTTCCTTTTCTCACGCGTCTTTTTAGTCGTATGCTAGAACAGTACAAACGATCTTTCTGAATTCTTATTTTAGCTTTCCTTCTATTGCTTTAGTTATTGTTCTGAGGTAAAAGTATTCTGTGATCATAGATTAAAAAGTTGACCTCCAAAACTGTCAAATGTCACATTTCCGGGGGTATTTTGTTTGGCATCTTCAATCTAAATACATAAGAACTAAATCAATAAATGAAAATGAGGGAGTCTGTACCTTTCTTTTGAAGGAGAAGGGTATCTTAGACTCCACGTGTCTCAATATTAGACTCTCCCTTACATAATTTATCAATAATTTACGTGACATTGGCAGAATTGTGACTACACAAAAGCCATTATATAAGAATTGAATCGAAAAGAAAATGAGTTTTTTTACTGTTTTATTATTCAGGTAAGGTTTCGATCGAGTCTAGTTCTCACTTTTGCCGAAGTGCAACCCGTATTTTTTTTACTGCTGGATTTATTAACTTTGATCTATTCAACAAACCACCTATAATGTTACAGCGTCCATAGAAAAAGCACCAGCCGGCTACGTCGACTCCAAGAAATGGGACTACGAATCAGTAGTTCGTCTTATGAAATTGCTTCGACATAGTGAAAAGAACAAGGGAGTTGTCAAAGCTTTAAGGCGGGCACTTCACCCTAACACTAGAAGAATGATGAGCAAACAAAAGAGCTATGTGAAATTCCCAAAAGCGGAAGGCGGAAGGGTAAGTAGAACTATACCATTAACTATAGTAGCAGAATTTTCTATTCAGTAAGTTCATAATAGCGATCATGTGATAGCGATACATATTTCTATAATTTCAATATTTGCAAAAGAGCGCGGCTAAAATGCCGTTATGCTTTAGTATTTTTATCAAAATATTAAAATAGTACCTTACGATACAAGTGCGGTGCGTTGATAGACAGGCGAGGCGATATTGCTAGCCCGAGCCGTAGGCGAGGGCTATAACAAGGCAGAGGCAGTAATTATCAAAGCGCACGTATGCCGTACGACGTTTTATAACATATTTGCGAGGAAATAAATAAAACTAGATAAAAAAATGGAACAATACAGCGAAAAGAAAAAGCGCGCGGAATAATTTTACTTTTTTTATATAGTTTTACGGCTCTGGAATCTAGTCCTTATGAGCCAGTCTTCTTTTCATTTCTTTTTAATTTCATATCATCTTCTTTGCTCAGTTCACAAATTAGCGATGCGCGCGCATCAGCGCTTATTTTTAAGGCAAAGGCACATAAACAACCAGTATTACTTATAACGTTAATTAATATTTTTGTGTTTTTGTTAAAGATAAATGGTTAAAATTTACTGTGAAAATTAATTAAATTAATATAGTAAATAATTAAATATTTATTAAATGGTTAAATTTTATACATGAAAAGTTTACCTCTTTCTGACATAAAAACTCTTTGCTAAGATTTTTAAAAAGTACCGTTCGATAAACCGTGCGTTTTACCTAATTAAAAAAAATACTTTACAGCACTCGTGCATTTTACATTACGATTACGCTCATTACGTTCGTAATGAGATACAATACGATACTGAAATTGATGTAATAAGAGACCCTTTACGAGCGAATGTGTTATAAATTAATTAATTACTTACTATTCCTATTACCAGGAAGTGTACTACGAGGATTCTTATTACGATGAATACGGTTTAGTCGAGGATGAAGGCTTTGACAAAGTACCTGGTGAGCAGGAAGACATGGAGGAAGAATCAGTAGTGATAATCTCAAACCCTGTGGAGGCAAGGCTGCCAAGTGCCCATATCAGTGTGAAAATGCTCCGGTCAGTTTACTTCACTTTACTGTAACTACTAGTGTAACGCCATGCTTGACCATGCACTACTCTGCAATAGTACCGCTAGTCACCAACAGATGACGATGTTAGTGATTAGTACTCGGTAGTATTGTGTTATCTATAAAATATGTATGAGGGCTCTGTCACGGTACCTTGGGAGGATGAAGACTTGGAGCCCTTGGAGGAGGAGTCAGTGGCGATTATCTCAAACCCGGTGGAGGCGAGGTTGCCCAGCACTCACATCAGTGTCAAGATGCTCCAGTCAGTTTACTTTACTTTATTTAATTTTATCCAACTGTCAAGTAAGTGTTGTTCTTCGCAATGTATGGTCCGGTTATGTAATCGAAAGTAAAAAATCCCTAACCTTAGTACCTCACCTCGTTTTTTGGAAACGGCTAGATGGAATACTCGAGTGTCTCTAATAGTCGTTATTTTAAAAATGGCGGTTTTTTGGTGCCAAATTGTATTAAGTCTTATTTTTTTTTCAAAATGTATATTTCGAGTGGGGTATCGAAATAAAGGTACATTGTTGTCGAGGCATGGAAAACCAGCAATTGACGGACGAGTAGGGATTGAAGTCCGAGCCGCAGGCGAGGACTTCAATAAATACGAGTCAGGCAATTGCTATTTCCGCCGAGGCTTACATAGTGCTTTTCTCAAATTAATGCAAGGAAATACATAAATTAAAAATGTATGGCGTACAGCCTCAGTGCTAGGTCAACACAAATGCAAATGGTTGAAACTAAACGCAAGTGTACTCAGAAAAAAAGTTTTGGCATGAAGTCATGGCGTTTTGGACTTTGCTGGAGAGTTTTGGCATGGAGGAATGGTGTTTTGTACTTTGCCGGAGCGCTTTGTTGTTCGAAATTTGAAAAATACGAGTTCTATGAAAAAAATAAAAAAGTTTTTTTTTTAATTTGAGAAACCGTAAATGTCAAAGTTTGCGTATTGATTTTGCATAAGGAATAAGACATTTTTCATGCATGTTTGAGAAAATATATATTGTAAGTATATGTATTTTATTTTAATTTTCTGAAACATTTTCCTTGCGAAAGTTACTCCAGCTCCATGCATGATTATTTTTTGCAGCGAAATCATGGAAGCTCGTGCAGAGGCGGCTCGGGTTATGCCACCTACTCGTCCAAGTTCAATGTAAGTTTTAATTCTATTTTATGATAATTATATAGGGTGTAAAAAAATAGTTGAACATATTTTAGGGTGTGATTGTACCCATAAAACTAAACAATTTTCCCCAAGGAACACAGGTCGAAATATGACAAAAAATTGGCCCTCTCATAGAAAATTAACTAGAGATTTGATCAGGAAATTATCATCGAAGTGATCATTTTTCATAGGAAAGTCAAAAAATATTTTCTTTTCCTAAAAGAATTTCCTGTTGAAAGTTGTTCAGTTTCATTGATTGAGCAACCCCAATCAGTTTGCCTTAAGTTGTCCCTCATGCCTGGTGTTTTAATGTCCTTTACACCTGACATTTCCATGAATTCGGCAATTGGCTGTTTCGTGTTTACCAGTCCGCAAAATGGTTGTTGTAAAACGCTCAATGGCCGAAATGAAATGAATGCCTTTGCCACTGATTAGAGAAAGTCGCTGCGCTAGCTCCATTTACTCTTCTGTGGCCTTTGCCAATCCGCGAAGTGTGCCTTTTCCTGGCTAATGGGCGATTTCGTTGATTGTGCGTAACATATGCATGTAAATCATATTATTCTGTATTTTTTTTTAGGGTTCCGTAGCGTACATGGAACCATTATCATGCGCCCGACCCTGTGTAAACCTCGGTTTTTACCTACCTACTAACATGAAATTTGGTATGAAGATAGACTGTAATGACGCAAATTTGAAAATGTAAAAAAGCAATTCAAAAATATTATGTTTGTTTCCCATACAAGTGAAAAATATTATAATTTTTTCAAGAAATATATTATTTTTTGCTTTATTGAGTAGAGTATCATTAGACAGGTGTTTTAAAATAAAGTGGAGGTTTCTTTTAAAAAAGTCTCTGAAAAATATCTGTCTTGAGATATAAGCGAGGGAGGTCTTTGCCCAGCAATGGGATAATGTAGGCTAAATAAGATAAGAAGAGATATAAGCATTTAAAATTGCAGTATTTGGCACAAATTAGCTCCAGTCATATCTTCAAAACTACAAATGCAAAAATTATGAAAAAAATGTGAAATATAGCTTTTTAGTTGTGGTTGCAATGAAAACTATAACGAAAAGTGAATCATTTATAGTTTACGAAATATTTAGGAAATACTGTTTCAACAAAAATTACTTAAATTACTTAAAGGTGACATTTCACCTTAACAGATTAAGTAGATTAAGGATCATTATCCTTATACACACATACATACATAAAATCACGCCTGTATCCCTAATGGGGTAGGCAGAGCAAAAACGACCTAAACATAGGTTGTTCCGCCACGTCTGACAAGTTTAGAGGGCTAATACAGATGATGATTATGTATATTGCTATAGTGACGGGTTGTCAGCCCATCGCCTAAATTGCAAAACACTGAAACCCTCGATTCCCTTAGCTGATTTTTACAGCATGCACGGGAGGAGATGCAGCTGGCACATTCTACGTTTTTCTATCACTCCCAGTCCAGCATGGAAGCAATCCTATACAGCTTTTGTATAAGTTTGAAATCCAATTTTGAAGATATGTTGTTATAAGTAAACATATAAGGCTACGAAACCCTACATATGGGCGTGTCCGACACGCTCTTGGCTTTTTTTTAGGATAGGTTCTAATTTTTTCTTTTTTCAGAAAATGGGTGACAAAGCACAAGCAACAAACGTCAACTTCTGGAAAAACTGAGGGACCAAAACCAGGTAGATTTAAAACCAATCCCATTCAATATATACCATGTTAAAGAGCAATGGGAATGGGACCACATGGCACGGTAAAGCTTTCGCTCTGTTTCTGGATGTCTCAAAGGATTTTAACTGCCTCCGTGCTCAAGTGGTCTGAGCTTTGGGATCCGGATCCGGAGGTGCTGGGTTCAATTCCCAGAGGAAGAACACAAAGTTGATATTTGTCAAATTGTCACTTTGTGAGATTTTCCGATTTTCCCCAGTTTGTTTATTAAGATTGTTAGAGTCTGTTCGAAAAGAGAACAGGCATAGAATCGGAGGCGTACTTTTGTATTAATTAGCCCACGGCTGGTTGCGTGGCGTTTATGCCTAGGTCTTTGACCTAAAACCTCCAAAATTTTATGTAGAAGGTTACTGTTAAAGTCTTGGGCATAATCCTCACACGAACAAGCGACAGTTAATTAAATACAAATGCGCGCCCTCAAATTCCATGCCTGTTCTCTTTTCGAACAGACTCTATCATGAACGGGGGTTATCACCGCGATTATATTTATTGTAATATTTCAGAGCAGTTTCATGCTTCATGGTCACTAGTAGACTGGCGGGCGAGGCAAATGTTGAGGTCTTCTAAGGGAAACCATATCGGTATATCCTCTCTTGGACGCGGCGACTACCTTTACTCTGACTTTTACCATTGTCACTCACTAGTTTCTCACGACACACTACAATTATTAAAGGCATGTATTTAACGCGGCGACAAATTGATACCATTCCGGATCTTAAAAAAACTGAAAATGGATCGTAAATAAACTACTTTGGCGACTAATTTGAGGTAGCATCTAAACTAGAAAGCGGCGGCTTTTTAATGAGTTTTGAGGTTTTATTTAAATTTTATCTGGCAGTGATTTTCTTTTGTGGCAATTGAATTTCTTCTAAGGCGACAAATTATTGGCGGATAAAAAAGTTAAAATAGGCTTTCATAAATTCTAAAATGGGGTTGTCTATAAACTTGACCAAGGTCTTAAATAAATACAAATAAGATCTTAAAAAAAATACTTTTGGCTACATTTGTAGGGATCTAAATAAACCAAATTGTGACATGCTAAAAAACTATTCTTGGTCTATTTAATTTTTTCTTGACTATCTTATTTATTATTAACCTTCCCTCTTTTAAATGAACTTTAAATGAACCTACCTAAATAAACATAAGTATTGTTGGTACTAAATCTAGGTAGGTACTCAAAGTATTTATTCTAGTGCTGTATTTCAGCTTTAAAGTTTTTAACTCCTTTTCAAGTTTAAACTCCTTTTTTATGAATTTAAATAGCGTGCAATAAAAGGCATAAAATTTGATTCATTTTCTTTATTTATTAATTTTCCTTCAATACACAAAATACGGGGTGTAAGGGACAGCGTCCCGCAAAATGATAGGGGTTGCTCAGTCAACCAAACTGAACAACTATCACCAGGATTTCTTTCCAGGAAATGAAAAAAAAATTGCTTTACCATACAAAATGACGACCTCGATCAGACTAATTTGTATGGAAAAGCAATTTTTTTTTTCATTTCCTGAAAAAAAATCCTGGTGATAGTTGTTCAGTTTGGTTGACTGAGCAACCCCTATCAGTTTGCAGGACGCTGTCCCTTACACCCGGTATGTAACTTACATAATAGTCACTAAAACGAAAAAAGTTTTTAAAAAAATGTAAAAAATCTACCTATTCTACCAACTGGATTCCATCGATCTTTTGAAGAGCAGCCAATATAGCCTTCGGCTTCAAGTGCAGGTCAAACAGACTATTAATTTCTAGTTTAGTTTGATCAGAAATACCGTAATTTTGTTCGTGTCCCAACTTCATCATGATTATGATCAGCTTCAGAACGATAAACCAAAACACTGTCGGATCCAGATTCAAAAAGTAGGTACAGTTCTGCCGCGCATTGTGGTCCCAACTTACGTACTTTGTTACATCTGTAGAATCGCTTTTGTCCCTCTTCTGTCATTCTGGTAAATTTCCGAGACCAAGTATTTTCTGTACTCACAAAGTCTTCTGCCTCTTTAAAGTTAAGAAATTTATTATAAAACACCCAAACTTTGTTCCGTGTTCGTTTCGGTTTTGGTTCGTCTTGATTCTCTTCTTCTGATTCACTTGAACAATAATTCGGCACTCCATCATC
>JARACY010002300.1:0-44401 GCA_029255725.1 Scrobipalpa atriplicella | reverse complement strand
GTACTTTTATTTTAGTATTATGGGGTTGTGGTTATATCTAATTACCACTCATAGACCACTCCAAGCAATGGCATGGCAAAACATGATTGTTTTTGCGCTAAACTAAGCGTTAAACTCTATTATGGAAAGCAATCTATAAAAAACAAGAAGTTGAAAAATAATTCAGCTACTATTAGACACTTAAAAATTACACCAAAGATTATATATTCTGTGACTGGAGTCACCTTTTTCCTCAAAACGTGCGGCACGACGCCCTGCTTATCCGATTAGGGAGGGTACAAGTGATACAGGCGTGATAGGTATGTATGTATGTTCATTTAAAGCCTTGCCGCCCTCTAGAAATGAGTAGAGCATTCCAGTTAAAAGGCGCTCAGTGAGAACACAGGGTGTGTTTTTATTGGCTTATTTCGAGCGCTGAACTCTAAAATGCACGCTCCGGGTTTTGTTAGCGGAGGTTTGTTTATGAACGTCGCTTGGCACGCCCTGTATTTGCTGAATGGTTTGGAAAGGAAGATGTGGGGCAAATATTTTATGCATTTGGTTTCTGGTTATAACGATGGCTCTGTGATCTAGTGGTCTGTAGCAGGGCTCTTGATCCGGAGGTCCCGGGTTCAATTCCCAGCGTAACGACTTTGTATTATTTGTATCTAATTTAAAAAGGTAGACACCATTTGCTTTTTACATAGATAACCTATGCGTGTGAAGGAGTCCAATACGGAATCTCGATGCACGCAATCTCGACGCACGGATCTCGACTGATATCGAAACACTCTATCTCGACGCACGTAATCTCGACTGATCTCGAAACACGCTATCTCGATGCACGGAATCTCGAAAAACGAAATATCGACGCACTGAATATCGACGCACGGAATCTCGAAAAACGAAATATCGATGCATTTTATCTCGAAAAACAAATGCATGCCGGAAAGAGTCTCGACGAGATCAACATTTCGGATGACAGCTGTCAAACTTGAAACGGCCATATCTCGGAAACTATCGGTCTTAAAGTTGTCGTGTGTAGGGACAAATTATAGGTCTTGACGAGATCTACATTTCGGATGACAGCTGTCAAACTTGAAACAGCCATATCTCGGAAACTATCGGTCTTAGAGTACTCGTGTGTAGGGACAAATGATAGGTCTTGACGAGTTCTAAATTTCGGATGACAGCTGTCAAACTTAAAACGGCCATATCTCGTAAACTATCGATCCTAGACTGCTGGTTCGTAGGGACAAATGATAGGTCTTGACGAGATCTACATTTCGAATGACAGCTGTCAAACTTGAAACGGCCATATCTCGGAAACTATCGATCCTAGACTGTTGGTGTGTAGGAACGAATGATAGGTCTTGACGAGATCTACATTTCGAATGACAGCTGTCAAACTTAAAACGGCCATATCTCGTAAACTATCGATCCTAGACTGTTGGTTCGTAGGGACAAATGATAGATCTTGACGAGATTTACATTTCGGATGACAGCTGTCAAACTTGAAACGGCCATATCTCGGAAAGTATCGGTCTTAAAGTAGTCGTGTGTAGGGACAACTGATAGGTCTTGACGAGATCTACATTTCGGATGACAGCTGTCAAACTTGAAACGGCCATATCTCGGAAACTATCGGTCTTAGAGTACTCATGTTCAGGGACAAACGATAGGTCTCGATAAGATATATAATTTGTCCCTACACACGAGTACTCTAGGATTGATAGTTTCCGAGATATGGCCGTTTCAAGTTTGACAGCTGTCATCCGAAATGTAGATCTCGTCAAGACCTATCAGTTGTCGCTACACACGAGTACTCTAGGATCGATAGTTTCCGAGATATGGCCGTTTTAAGTTTGACAGCTGTCATCCGAAATGTAGATCTCGTCAAGACCTATCATTTGTCCCTACGAACCAACAGTCTAGGATCGATAGTTTCCGAGATATGGCCGTTTCAAGTTTGACAGCTGTCATCCGAAATGTAGATCTCGTCAAGATCTATCATTTGTCCCTACACACCAACAGTCTAGGATCGATAGTTTCCGAGATATGGCTGTTTCAAGTTTGACAGCTGTCATCCGAAATGTAGATCTCGTCAAATTGGGCTGCCCGTTTCTCAAACTCAAAGAGAAAACATCGTGAAAATTATAACAAAACTTATTTTATAAACTATGAAAATGATACGAATGAGTTCGAGATAGCGTGCGTCGAGATACAGTACATTTTTTGACGTAAAATTGCTTTCGAGATTGCGTGCGTCGAGATTCCGTATTGGACTCCGTGTGAAGGTTGCTTGCGAACGAATGCTCTTGATGGGGCCGCACCATTATGTCTATGGGCCGCACTTGTAGGTAAATCAAAACCGTTTTGTCTATATTTAAAAATAAATGGTTACCCCTAGTTATAGATTTATAAATTCATGGTAAAATTGTTCTTCAACATTCTTTGTTAGAAATATTCTTTTTATCCCAAACACCTCGTATAATCCTGCAAAAAACATTTTCCAAAATAATAAAACACATTAGCATAGAGTTCGAAGAGGCTACGCTTTTATAAACCGTCAAGATTTATCAAGGGCTGGGTGAAATATTTAAGGATCAGGGCGGTAGTGCCTTGTAAGGAGGATTTTCACCGCATGATTTATTTCTTAGGGCCAAAGGTCGATCCCTGTGTGAGAAAAGTTATGTGTTGTATACAGCAGAAGGGATGCTATACCTATAAATATTAAACGGTAATGGATTATTATAAATATTTTTTTTACAAAACAGCAGAAAAGGCAAAAATAAGTTAGAAATTCGGTAATGGAAAAGACAAACTATTTTCATGCTATGCTCTCCACGAACTCATAGGTTTACTCAGGTAACGATAATAAACGTCAAAATAAATCGTTTACGAAAAAAAAGCAAATTACTTCCCCATTCCCCATACTAAATGAATGACTAACTACTTTGATTAGAGGTATTTTTTTCCATTTCCTTAAAAGAGTTTTTTGTAAAAGTTGTTTAATTTCGTAACCCCAATCGGAATTAAAGCTGTATCTTGCACTATAACACCCTGTATATTAAAAACAAAAATTCACACACATCCTTGCAAAGTTAGGGTTTTGTTCTGTCTAGACAGGGTATGGGTCAAGGGACAGATTTAAAAAGCTCAAAAATGCATGCATTTTTATGGAGCATTATTTTTTTTGATAACGTATGATTTTAATAAAATATGGTATTTGCAAAAAATTAATATTTTTATCGTAGTCAATCGTGTACATTTTACTGTGTAGTGCATAAAGAAGAAATATTGTACGGAATTTTACTTGTAAATTCAAAATTTAATTTGATAATGGATACTAGCTAAGCTAGTTTCTAAATAGTGGGCAGTTTGCATGCATGATTTCGTAAGTTTAGGAGTCTTTACTTCTTCTATAATTCTTTAAGTATTTATAATTCAGACCAGCGCCTTCGAAGCTGTGTCATAGCATCTGGTGGCGCAAATTTTTAGTATGTACGTTAAAAGTGTATTGCATGACCTTCTTTCTTTCTTCTTCTGTGTGGTCATTCCCTCAATTCTGAGGATCGTGACAGTAAGTCAATCTTATTCACTCGGTCCAATTCTGTGCCAAATGTTCTGTTCGCTCCATGTATTGTATCTGGCCTCCAGTCCCTCCTTGAGTTCGTCCACCCATCTAGCCGGCACTCTTCCTCTAGCGCGCTTCCCCTCCATTTCTCCGAGTCCGTTAGTAGAGTGTCCACCGGTGGTATACGTTAATAGACTGGCGAATACCCCGTGCACACGCCGACCTGAAAATTGAATAAAATGAAAGTTAAATATCTGGGTGACCTTGATCTCATACATCCGGCCGTGTTCAGTGGGCCGGCGCAATGAAGCCCCGATTTACAATAAAAGGACCCACTCAACCCAGAGCCAATGAACGATGAATTTCCAATGACACAACGCTACTATAGACAGTATCTGCTCGCTCCAGCAGATCTGCTTTCTTTCAGTGTAAATCCATGCGCGCGCAATAACACGCTCTGTCCTGCCACACGGCGGCCTTTCACGGCAGACGTCCGGTACGCCCGGCGGCCTTGTGTGTAGGAGGGCACGGGTACTACTTCTATAAGCTTTCTAAGCTTTTAAGCATTCTATGACCTTAAATTGCAAATAATTCTTGGTGACCTTGATCTCATACATCCGGCCGTATTCAGTGGACCGGCTCAATGAAGCCCCGGTTTACAATAAAAGGACGCACTCAACCCAGAGCCAATGAACAATAAATTTCCAATAACAGTTCAGTAATCCATCACACAGACTAGAGATGGCTAAGACGTGTTATTTTGCAGGTATTTTTTACAAAAATAAACATAATTAAATCGCAAAATTGGCTTTGCTGTCAGCCGAATTAAGGTATTAAGTTGGAAATCGGTGATCGGTTATAATTTTGCGATGTGATAAGTGTAATTACTTATCCGACTGAGCGTAGCAAGGAAGGGTAATCTGATTGTTAGCCTATGTACCTATTAATGTGTGGGTTAACTCGTTTGCGGCACTGTCAATTGATTCATTGTTCAGTGAAAACAATTAATGGTTGTGATCAAAATTAATAATAGCGACCACAGAAGAGTAAATGGAGCTGAGCGGCAGCGACTTTCTCTAATCAGTGATGGCGACAATCAAACGCTGCCATGTTGTAAAAATGAAAAGAATATACAAAAAATTCCAACGCCCAAACGAATATGGGGGGTCCGTTTTCGTAGAACTATCTGTATAAAACCTGAACAACTTTTTTCAGTACCAACTAGTCTGTCTACATTTCAGCTACTCTATGATGCTGCATGAAGTGAAATGTGTCTTTACTCAATAATCCGGTTGCGAAATATGCCTTCAGTAGAATTATGTCGGATTGAGCTTTCATTAATGTTGCTTAATGTCTTCAGTTTTCCTCTTTGATGCAGAAAATTGAATAAATAACACCATGGACTGCTTATATGGGAATATTTTGTATTATGCATGCGATGGTACAACACACATTTCTTTCTATAGTTAATACGAGACGGAATGGAGTGACGAGATGGAAGGGTGGAACGAGGTAAGGGAGGGACTAGAGGGAAGGAAGGGACGAGATGGAAGAAAGGGACGAGGGGATAGAAAGACGAGAGAAAAGAAAGGGACGAGAGGGAAGTGAGGGATGGAAAAGAAGGGATGGAAGTTAGAGAAGTGAGGGGAGGGATGGGAGAGAGGGAAGTTTGCTTTTCCGGGCAGGACGAAGTCTGCCGGGTCCGCTAGTTATTAACATTTTGTCAGACGTTGCAAAACCTTCAAAGCCGTCTACTAGTATGTACCGCTTCATTTACTTCAACTGTGGCCTGATACCCTTTATACGGGGTGTAAGGGACAGCGTCCCACAAACTGATAGGGGTTGCTCAGTTAAGAAAACTGAACAACTACCACCAGTGTTTTTTTTTTTTCAGGAAATGAAAAAAAAAATTTGCTTTTTCATACAAAATGACCAGCTCGATTAGACATTTTGTATGGAAAGGCAAATTATATTCTTCATTTCCTGAAAAAAAACTGGTGGTAGTTGTTCAGTATCGTTGACTGAGCAACCCCTATCAGTTTGCGGGACGCTGTCCCTTACACCCCGTAAAGTAAGTATAGTAAGTAAGTAACTACCTATCTATCCCCCAGCGTGTGATCCAAATCCGGAAAATAAATCAACCAAAAGTATTCGCTTCGCGCGCAAATACCTCACTAACTTCACTGATCTTAGGGTCGTATTTATAATTAGCTCTCAAGAGTGACAGCGAATTTGAGTTTGTATCAGAAATGTCATTTCAGTACAAAACGACCTGTCAAATCCAAACTTAATATTGCTCTCAAACTTGAGATCGCTTTATAAATACGAGCCTAAAGCTTTGAAAGGACAAAACAAATGCTAAGTGAAAAGCTTTTTCCGGTCAGGAGGACCCTTGGAAATGCTAACTTATATTTAATTTAAAAAATACTAAGAAAATGTAACTGTTGTGTTAATACTCAGGTAGGGACTTTAATATCGAACCCAGTACCTCCGGATCGGGAAATCTAAACCATGGGCACCTCTGAAAACCAATCTTGATGATTTCCTGAATACCAAGAAACAATTTCACCGAAATCAACTTCAAAGTCTCTAGTGACATCAAACCGCCAAGTTGATGGTTACAGACGTAGATTAAAGAAGACCACGCAACCTTTAAAACAAGCATCATATTATTTCTTTCATTTCGCACATACTGTGTATGAAAATGAACCATGCTGGACTAGAAGCGATGAAAACAAAGAATGTGCCCGCTGCTTCTCCTCCCAGGTATGCTGTAAAAGCCTGCAAAGCGTTTCAAAAGTTAAAGTTTATTGTAATTTAGATGATTGGCTGACAACCTATCATTATAATAAGTATGTTAATAGATTTCAATCTAAAATCGCCCCTTAATATTTATCAGACGTGGCGAAATCTTTACTTAGCGTGTTACGCTCTGTCAGGCCCGCAAGGGATAAAGGTATGACTTCATTTCATATATGTAACTTTCGCTTTTACTAGCTTTCGTTCACCCGCTTCTTAAATGAGTTTTTCTATGGAATTGAAAGTTTATCCGTGGTTAAAAGTAAGCATATGTCTTATTTCAGTATCTACATCTATGTATGACAAGTTTCATCCCAATCCGTTTAGTGGTTGAAGCATCTTTCGCATTTATAATAATCCGCTTTTCCTTCTTTTTATATAAATGGCTTCTGCAGACTAGCTATTTGTTATATTGAAGCTTTTTCAGTCTTTGATGATTCTACGCCAGTCTGGCTCTGAAGCTGATCCACAGGGAAATCGAACAATGCCATGAACTTGAAACAGATGGATCTAACCGTGCCTTCCGAGAACGAACGCTATGTTATATTATGCTATGAGTAACTTCCGTGTTGACTGGAAGTGATAGAAAACATAGAACGTGCCAGCTGCTTCTCCTCCCTGGCATACTGTAGAAGTTAGCAAAGGGATTGGAGGGGAGGGGCTACAGTGTGTAATATTGTAATTTAGACAATGTCGGCTGACAACCTAAATTGCAATCAATAATTATTTGTCCGACGTGGCAAAAGCGGCTTTTTTGTTGATGTTTCACGCTGTGTCTACCCCTTTAAGGGATACAGGCAATACTTAATGCATGTTTGTATGTATGCGTAACTGTCTTCATGGTTAAATGGTTTAGGCCTTGGGCTTTCGATCCGGAGATCGTGGACACCCGTGAGTTCGATTTTTGTATTTATTTGTGTTAGTTAGAAACAGTAGGTAGGTTGCCTCAGGAAATACGAGTAGTACATTGTATTTTAAAATAAACCAACATAATTTCAACTGTCCGAAACAATCCCGTTTTGCAATACAGAACGGAAGCTTCATTATTTAAAGGAATTCATAAAATTTACTAACAAAGCTTTGCTTTTACGGATTTTTGCTAACAGACAATAAGTCTACTTTGAATTTAACAGCGTTCGTACTCGAACAAAAGATTATTCAGCGAAAGAGAAAATCAATAGTCTTTTCCCTTTAATTAGTACATACTTAAGTCCATTAAAAACCGAAATTCTGTGTTGTTTTAGCAATTTGCAAAGTAGCCTTTTAATTAAAAGGAACGTTCGTATCTTGTGAATCAAAGAGGAGAGGACAGACAGGACAATGTTGTTAAGGGAAAAAGGTGACTCCAGTCACAGAATATATAATCTTTGGTGTAATTTTTAAGTGTCTTAATAGTAGCTGAATTATTTTCAACTTCTTGTTTTTTATAGGATTGCTTTCCATAATAGAGTTTAACGCTTAGTTTAGCGCAAAAACAATCATGTTTTGCCATGCCATTGCTTGGAGTGGTCTATGAGTGGTAATTAGATATAACCACAACCCCATATTACTAAAAATAAAAGGTACAAAGAGAGACAAAAGTACAAAAATTCGCATTGCGACAGCACTTATGTTTCGTTTTATTGGTAGTTCAAGAAAGATTTAAGACAAGATGTTTCTTCTAGCCTCTGGGGATTTTTCTAGGGTTAGAACAAGTTGAATAGGTTGAAAGTCCAAGGTTGAAAGTCAAAAGGCTATTTTGACACACTGCTATACAATTATAGGTATAGAAAAAAAGCAATTCTTTTCTGCAATGATTTACAAATCGGTCTTTGTTTTTTTTTTCTGTTACTTTTAGTAAGACCCATGGGTTTCCTTAATCTTAAAACTTCGTAAGTTAAACTATGCAGGCATAAGTACATACGCATATTACTGCTGCTGTCACAGATTACTTAATATTACTGCAGTCACAGATTACTTATGAACGCGGCGGGCGACTGCTGTTATAGCTTTCTCAAATTATCCTCTCACCGGAGTCCGGCGCCAAACAGCTTGCTGTGTTCCGTCGTTGCGTGAGAATGCCAGTGCCATAACCAGGCATCTTCTGGGTGAGCTCGCTCCATCGTCGACTCTGTCACGGTAGTGTCTAGAGTCAAGAGCAAACCCTTTCCGAATAAAAAAAAACTAAAGAATAAGATTGGCATCACGGTTTTTTGGTATAAACCAAAACCACTGTATAAACAGAAATCCGCTGACTCAGAGGGGTGTTCTAATTAAACGGGCAGCACTAAAAAGGAAATCACTGGGGCTGAGCCGAGTCGTAAACGAAATGAAGTATAACTACGCATCATGGTTTGTCTAGTAGGAAGTCGTAATCATTATGCGCAAGGGACGCCAAGACAACTTCTGGAATAGAGTTTTGGTGGCGAGTAATTTTGAAAAGATTTAAAAAGTAATTAGGGTGTTCCTATGTAAGATAAGACTGAGTTATATATACATATACAGGGTGTAACAGAAAGGGTATATACATCGAGAAATGTGTGAATCTACCCATGAAACTGAACAACTTTCCCTAAGGAACATAGGTCGAAATACGAAAAAAAAAATTGACTTCCCATACTAAATACGCTATCAGCTGATGCATTTAGTATGAAAGGTCGCGTTTTTTTTTCGTTTACTGATAATACCAAACAACTTTACCAAAGCAAAAAAAATGTAGCTCGAAAAAAAAAACTTGCTGCGTCTCCTCCCGTGCATGCTGTAAAAATCAGCTAAGGGAATCGAGGGTTTCAGTGTATTGCAATTTTTTTTTTGCTTTTTTAGTATTTTTGTAAACTGAGTCGTGTGCAGTAAACGTGTTAAACTAGGTTAGAGCAACAACACTCCGCCGTCTGTTTACCTAATCTATCCAGCAACACGTAATTGAACATAAATAATGGACGTCCCGGACAAACGAGAAATTACCCCAGAGCTGCGGCGCAGGGGAAGGAAAATGGAAAGTAAAACATCTTCACCTTCTAAACTACGAGTAAGAGAAATTATGTATTTATGCACCCTGTAGAATATGAAGCTGCCTATGCAACTGATCAACTTTTACTTAGAAACAGGTCGAAAAAAGGATTTAATTTTCGTTTTTCCTATTTTTGCTTAGAAAAAGTTTTTCAGATTCATGGGCAGATTCATGTCCTTTCGGATGCATATTATACCCACCCCTTCTTTCACACGAGAGATCCTCGTCTGTAATTCAAATACCGGGACATTAATTAAAAGTCATGTCATAATCTTATTACATCTTCGTTTCTTTTTTCCTCTTTTTTCTTTTTTATTTTTTCTTCCTTTTTTTTCTACCTTAATCTATCTTCTTTCCTTTTTTTCTTCTATAACTGTTTTCTTCTTATTTCTCATCTTAGTTCTTTTTTTTAGCTTTCGTCTTTTTAAAAAAAGAAATAATGCCATAGCTGTAAATTGTATCTAGGATAGGTGTCTGTAATTACTGCCTCTGTGGCTATGTCTTACTCCATTACAACGGTTAGATTTTACAACTTCTGTATATTCTGATAAGTAGTTCGGGGAGTTGTTGATTTAACGCTTGCATTGCCTGTCATACACTTTTTAAAGGTTATACCTAAAGTTAAACCTATATCCCTGACGGGGTATGCAGAGCGATATCTGACAAATATTAAGAGAAAACACCTCAAAGCCTTTTAATAAACCTAGATTATCAAGAAAATACAGTGCAATAAATAAAAAAAACCTTCCTCTTCTCAATCAACAATATATTTTTCAATTCTCGACCTTGACTAGATGCGTACCTATAGATAGATTGTCTAGAATTGATATAAAGTGACGCTCATCAAAGGAATACAAAAAAAACATATTATACCGGTAAATGAAGATGAGGGAAGTGCACCTAATTGAAGGCTGGCAAAAAGCTGAAACGAAAAAAATACTTCCCATATTAAATAGTGCTATTAGATAATGCATTTTGTATGGGAGATATTTTTTTTTTCAGATTCAGATGACATATTCACGTCCTTCAGGGGTTTTGAAACATCCTGTTGATGGGTTTTAGTTACTCGTTGATCGAAAGCCAAACCAAATCGAAAGCACGAAGAGTAAAAGACTAAGTGCACGATCGGGGCGTACAAGTCGGCGATTTTTCAGAAAGCATGCGCACGCACACATTAAAAACCTATGTACAGACACTTTGCTAATGCATTGCATGTTGTATAAAATCCAGTTTTGATATGGAGTGCACAGCCTGTGCTAGAGATAAGAAATACGCAGCCCTATATTTTACAACAATGTGGTTGCGGTTGTTGTACCTTCCCCTAATGGGTACAGGCGTGATTGTGTTCATGTCACAGTCTATACATCTATATTTTTTCTTAGTCTAACGCGAGGTATATTTTCGGTGCGTGAGTTATCTGGCCGCTAAGATTGCAGCGGTGCGGCGCTGGAGTCAGGGGGGGTTTGATTTAGCGCTCCCTCGGGTGAGGATGAGACTAGAGATAAGAAATACGCAGCCCTATATTTTACAATGATGTGGTTGAATAAGAACGGGGAAAGTGAAAGAGGATAATATTTTTTAAAAGGTTTATGGTGTTAAAGAATGTTCTGTTTTCGTATGATAAGTAGTTATATACTCCTGAGGATGAAAATGCTCTTATTTTCCGGTATAGTGTAATAAATATAAGTAGGTACTCCATAAAACCCGAATTGCGGTAAATCCTAGGATATACCAGTAAAACCTTAGATTTACCAATCTAATCCCTGTTGGTTCAAGCTGATAAAAAGCATTGTGATCATTCTTTATTTCGGGTTTTTACCACCATTCTTGAGAGTTAACTCGTCGATGGTAAATCCTATGAATTCCTCATTCTCGTACCCTACAAACTACTTTAAAGATATCATCTCATATTTTTTCCCACATAGAATTACCAAAAATATCCCTTTCATCAAAGCAACCTTAAACCTCAACTTGTTTATGTGAAGTATCTTCATCTCACAAATGACTGGCATGAACTACATTTCGGAGGCGAGAGGTGAAACATCACTCATCTTCATCTATCAACCCTGTCACGTGCGACCACTTACTCGACCGGCGGGAATGGCCAGTGTATTAGCTAAATACGCACCTCTTGAAGACTGAACGAACTTACTGTATGTTTTGGAATTTGTTTAATAACTTTTTTGTATGTTTGTTTGTCTTCTGTAAGTTATAAGGATTGAAAAAAGCCCCAGCAAACTATCAAAACCCGGTGAATAATTTATATTATTAGACTGTTGATCGATAATTTATCATGATATACGAAAAACTTAATATAATTTTTTACTAGTTGCGCTCTAGTCGAACTATAAAACTAAAACAATCCGAGAACCCAAAACTTCAGTAACAAGAGCCTAGGGCTGTGACCAGTAGACCTAGAGGCAGTACTAGGCGCCCCGCCGTGCTCATAAGTAATCTTTGGTACAAAGTACGTAACGCAGGTTAGGTACATACATACATACTATTACGCCTTTATCCCTAATGGGGTAGGCAGAGCGAAAACGACCTTAAAAAAGATCATTCCGCCACGTCTGACAAGTTTTGAGGGTTGTTTAAGATAGAATTGTATATTGCTAGTAGTGACAGGTTGTCAGCCCATCGCCTAAATTACAATATACTGGAACCCTCGATTCCCTTAGCTGGTTTTTACAGCATGCACGGGAGGAGATGCAGCTGGCACATTCTACGTTTTTCTATCGCTCCCAGTCCAGCATGGAAGTTAGCAGGTTAGCAGGTTAGGTTGTACGGGTTAACCATTCTCCGTAAAAGTTGTTCAGTTTCATTGACTGAGCAACGCCTATCAGTTTGCGGAAAGCTGTCCCTTACACCCGGTATGTACTTATGTTATTCAGAGCAACAGGCCGCAGTAGCCGACCGCAAATGAATCTGTGGTACGCGTCCGCCAACACCACATCCATCAATTTTGTACCTATCTTTTGTGTCGGCTCCTATATAGGTACTATATTATCACTCTCTATAATGTACCTGAACTAAATAATGCGATGCGCTCTTTGTTATGTAACTTTGAACTAGAATATTAACTTGCTTGCTGGCGTATTTATAAATGTGTGGTCACATAATCATGCTTTTGGAAAGGTTAGAGTCCTTTTACTCAGGACGTAGCATTTGATGGCCGCCTTTATGATAAGAGACAACTATTGCCTTTTAGTAGACGTATTACGCTCTGCCTACCTCTTAAGGTTTAAAGCATGTTTAAGGCGTGACTTTTATTTAGTATGTAATAAGTACTAAAAAAAATCCTTAAAGAATGAATCGTTGCAGAACCTGGGTCCCAACCCCTGTCTAAAGGACGAGTTAACCCGTCACGTTTTTATCCGGCGTCGGCTTGAAGCGCGCGGCACGCGGCCGCCTTCAGCCGGAATGTGTGATAAAGTGCCGCATAGCTCCTCCTTAGCACGCCGGGAATGTGAGCTCTGCACTTACTGCATACGTAATGCCGGGGACGATTTGTTTTTGGTTCAGGTCCACTTACCTTAGAAATAATACAACGCACTTTCTGGGCAAAGAAGATCTAGTCCATGTTCTTGCCGACACGAAAGAAGAAGAAATTGCTAAAAACTATGTGTTATGACACGCCATTCCCTAAATACTGTCTGCGTTGAGGTTTAAATGTCTTGTTTCTAAAAATTCATTTGGATGCGGCGCGCATTTTCGGGAGCGTTATACAGAAAATTGATTGATCAAAACTCGAAACTTCATCGAGGCGATGCAGCCTGTCACATCGTTGTATAATGAAATGCATCTTCAAACAGCTTCGCGCCGCGCCGCCCCCGCGTCGCTTACCCAGTGTGAGCACATTTCTCTAGCTTTCATGTGAGAAAATCATGGAGGTATTGCTGGTATGTAAGAAAAATATTCTTTATCAAATTGTCCTCGGTTATTAGATAATGTCAAACGCGTATCTCTGTAACCTAATCCCAAATCGCTCGCTTGCGCTTATTTAATATTTTCTGCCCACATTTTCTCTTTCGTCGTTTAGATATTCCGGGCTAAACTTGTCGGGTTATATTTATATCTAAGAAAATTCGCAAAAAGGGCTCGCTCAGACAACGAAACTGAACAACTTTCGTGAAATATTGTATGGAAAAATCATTTAAGCGAGGTCAAATTGCGGGGCGGAAAGTTAGTCCAGCATTAAGCGCATTTTAATTAAATGCAAAAGTTTGAACGTTTGCTACTCAATCACGCTTCAACCACTGACCGGATCGGGATGAAACTTGGCACACATGTAGGTTAGGTCCTGAAATAGGACAAAAGTTACTTTCCACTGCGAGAAAACGTCCATTTCCACGGGAAATCTCATATAACTCGGGTAAAACCGCGGGTGGAAAGCTAGTAGCACATTAAAATCAGTTCGTCAAAAACAATTTATAACAACTGTTTCACAAAACACAATTTGCAACAATCAGCTAAGTACTTGCAAGTACGTCTTAAGGTCACAACGACAAAGAGCAACTTGCCAAACTAAGATGAACTATAGTCGGAACTTAGTACTTATAATGTAAATTAACATCGTACTCGGCCATTTCCGACAAGTTGCTTAAGTTTAACTTGACTTGTTGAACTTTGACGGAAAAGTACTAGCAACTGCTAGTAAGCAAGAAATTGTGAAAAGATGCCAAGTTAAGGCGATCAAATCAAGGTGATAGTTGAAACATGTATTCAATTTGGGACAGCTATGAAACACTTGCTAAACGATGGTGAAGATCAGCAATTGAAAATTATGTATCGATAAAACAAAATGTTTTTTTTTTTGTTTATTGGCTGCTTTCGTGTGGATTTTAATTGTAATTAATTGTACTTATGTTGCATAGGAGGGCAACACTGCTCACTGTTTACATCGAGTCCGCGTTATAAATCGCTAAATAAACAAGGATAGTGCAAATCTATAGAGAAACTATTATGAATCGTGAAGTACTAGTGATACACCAGTCGAACAATATAAAGGACTAGTGAAAAATCAACACACAACGAATATTTTTGGAAAAGTAAACAGCGACGCATAGATGGGACCAAAAACGAATTAACAGTGAAATCAAGTGAACTCTTTCAAATAGACAGTAAAAAGTGAGAAAAATACATAGACAGAACACGCATAATCAGTAAAAAGTGCTAAAAATAGACGATTTACAAACATAACCTAAAAGTGCATACAAGTGAATCATCCCTTCGTCCGCCACGAACTCGAATTTGTCGTCGTCGGTTAGATTGGTGAAACGAAACGAACGTCACAACCCGCCGAAACAAGCGATACTAGCGCCATCTAGCCATTTTCTTCAAAAACATTTCCAACACCTAGAACAAAAGCCGCCTAGCGAATATACGCGGTACCACTTCGCCCACGATAGAAAAATCGACACGGTAGTAGTTACAGAGCAACACATCGCGCAAACAAGCGCTTCAAACGCAAATCAGTAGAGGGCGCTGTATAGACATTCAGAAGAAAAAATAGAACTATGGAAATGGAGCAAATAAGAAAATTATTGGAAAACATGCAAAACGACCTGAGACAACAAAAAACTGATATGCAAGAAATGAAAGAAGATATTAAAAACACAATTAACGATAACATAAATGAAAAATTTCAGAATTTACACTTAAAGAATGAAATATTAGAGAAAAAAATCGAAGAACAAAGCCGAGCAATGAGCAACTTTGAAAGACACATAAAACGTAAAAACATAGTAATTTTCGGGGTCGAGGAGAATGAAAAATCTTATTTCGAGCTCGAGAAAAAAATCATAAATATCATAAATACAAACTATAATTTCCAAACTGAAAACAGAGATATAGAGGCTCTCAGACGACTGGGAAAAAAGAGTGAAAGGCCTAGACCCGTTATAATAACATGCAGCACAATGGGATTGAAAATAAAACTTCTAAAATTTAAAAAACAGTTAGAAAATACTCCATACTATATTAAAGAAGATTTTCCTTTGGACGTCCTAAAGAAACGCCAGGAATTACAATCACAATTGAAAAAAGAAATCGATTCAGGAAATAAAGCTTACATCAAATACGATAAGCTTGTTGTCTTGAAAAAAAAGGATCAACATCATGGTAGAGCTTACTCCAACAAAAGAAACCTTTCCGAATCACCTGAAACAACTGAAAAAACGAATACCCAAACACAGAAATTTAAACAACCATTAAAGAAAAACAAAACAACGACAAAGAAAAACATACCCGTACAAAATGAAAAAGCTTACTCCCGGCCCATCGACGAATACTTTCAAGAAGAATCGAAAAACTCAGAATTATCAGAATAGCAAACAGCAGAGGCCCCCTCACACTCACATCCAGATCTCCCACTACGGCTGGTCACCGCGGGAGAGCTCGACCGTCACCCTCCAAAGAAAACTAATACAACCAACAAGAAAACAAAAATCTACATCTGTTCATTCAACGTCAGATCGCTCTCTTCAGCTGAAAAACTGCTCGAGCTGAAATCAGCACTGAAAAATATCAACTGCGACATATTAGGCCTATGCGAAATTCGACGCCTAGGTGAAGACATAATAGAAGATGAAAGCCACATAATGTATTACATAGGCCAGACAAGGGGACAATATGGTGTAGGCTTTCTAGTCAAAAAAGAGTATAAAGAGAATATTATAAGCTTTATGGGCATATCTGAGAGAGTGTGCATTCTAGAAATAGAGTTAGAGAATCAACAATTTGCAATATTACAAGCATATGCACCAACAGAAGACTCACCAGTGGAAGACATAGAGAACTTTTATGATAATTTGGCTAAGGCCCACGAGCTGATCTCTACAAAGAACATAATCTCAATGGGAGATTTCAATGCGAAGATTGGAAAACCGAAACCACACGATAATAGAATAACTGGAAAATATGGATATGGAAATAGAAGCTCACGAGGAGAGAGACTGATAGAGTACGCAAATGAATATAATTTGAAAATACTAAATACATTCCACAATTTAAAAGACGATAACAGATGGACATGGATATCACCCAACAGGAACACAAAAAATGAGATAGATTATATCCTAACCACAACACCAAAGTTATTCTCCAAGTATGAAGTTTTAGTTTCATTTGCTTTTGCTTCTGATCACAGACTCATCAGGGCCATACTCAATCTCTCTCGGAAGAAAAAGAGCAGAAGACACTACGGTAACTCAAAAGCCAAATTAAAAACAGAAAAAGAAAGAGAACTCTACATTTCTAATCTAAATGAACACATACCAAATTTGATAGAAACCCACAATGATTGTTCATTAACAGAATATTGCCAAAATATCGGGTTCGCTATAAAGCAAAGTATTAAAAATGTTAAATCACACTCAAAAAGAAATATCCTTACTGAAAGAGCCCTTGAACTCATACAAGAAAGAAGCACTCTACAAAATAAATCCATACTCTCCAAGAAAGAAAAAGATGACCTGAAAAGACTCTACAAAGAAACAAACAAAGAAATAAAAAAATGTTACGAACTCTACAGGTTGGAAATAATTTCGCGACACTTGGAAAACTCAAGAAGTATGAAGAAAGCTTTAAAGGAACTGGATGGAACAAAAAAATGGATACCATCACTCCAATCACAATCAGGCACAAATAAAAGCAGATCTCGTTCAGACATAATCAAGATAGCGACTGATTTCTATTCAAAACTGTACAGCTGTAAAGATCCACCTGAAAGCACACACATCAACTATCAACTAAGTCCCACAACTCCCACCGTCCCCATGTTTAATGAACCTGAAATACGTAAACAAATACTGAAAATTAAGTCAGAAAAAAGCCCGGGACCGGACGGAATTACAAACGAACTCATCAAATGTGCAGGGCCACTATTACTAACGCCACTTACAATCCTATTCAATAAGATTCTAACCTCAGAACAAGTACCTAAAAGCTGGACTGAGTCCGAAATTATATTATTATACAAAAAAGGAGATCCCACCGACATAGGAAATTACCGCCCAATTAGCCTCATGCCTTGCCTGTATAAGCTTTTTGCTTCTTGCATACTTGTCAGAATCACAACCGAAATTGACAACCATCAGCCCTGCGAGCAAGCAGGCTTTAGAAGCGGCTACAGTACAATAGATCATATACAAGTACTTGAGCAAGTAATAGAAAAGTTTTCAGAATTTCGCAAACCATTATACTTGGCTTTTATAGATTATAAAAAAGCGTTCGACTCTATCTCACATAATAGCATTTGGGAAGCTTTGAAGAGACAAAATATAAATAGTAAATACATAAACATCTTTAAAAATATCTACGCAAATGGCACAAGTAGAATAAAGCTTGACAGGTCTGGCGAAAACATCAATATCAACCGGGGAGTGAGACAGGGTGATCCAATATCACCAAAATTATTCATATCGGTGTTACAAAATATAATGGAAAACCTCCCATGGTCAAAGCAAGGAATTTACATAAATGGAAAATTTCTGAGCCACTTAAGATTTGCTGACGACATTGTCCTGCTAGCAGTGAGTCCTAAGAAATTACAAACAATGATAAGTCAATTACAACTAGTGAGTATAGAAATTGGACTTGAAATGAATATGGACAAAACAAAAATTATGACAAACAGTAGGGAAACGCCCATCATGGTAAGAGGCTCTCCACTAGAGTATGTTAAAGAGTATATATACCTAGGAAAACAGATCTCATTCAGACCAGAGAGACAAATGGAAGAACTGGAGAGAAGGATTGCTATAACTTGGAAAAAGTTCTGGGCCCATAAAGAAATACTTAAATCTAAACAACCAATGAAAATGAAAAAAATTATCATGGACACTACAATCTTGCCGTGCCTCACTTATGGATGCCAAACGTGGATATTCAACCAGTATACAAGAACAAAAATACAGACTACACAGAGAGCAATGGAGAGAAGCTGCTTGAGCATAAGACTGAGAGACAAACAGAGAAATAAAGTAATACGTAATAAAACAAAAATAACTGATGCTCTAAAATTTGCCATGACCATGAAATGGAAGTGGGCTGGACATCTTGCAAGATACTCTGATGATAGATGGACAATAAGAGTAACAAAATGGAATGGACCACTAGGCACTCGAGCAAGAGGAAGACCAAACGCCCGTTGGAAAGACGACATAGTAGCAGTCGCAGGAGAACATTGGCATAATACAGCGAAAGATAGAGAGAAATGGAATTCTTTGGAGGAGGCTTATACCCGAAGGGGGTCTGTACAACAAAATGAATAAATATTGCATGAAAGAAATCTGTTAACTAATTAATTATTAACTATATTATTTGTAAATTATTTTTATTAATGCAATTTATCAATATTTTTCACTATTTATTGTAAAAGAAAATTGTTGTATGGAATTAAATAAAGCTCTATTATTATTATTATTATGTTGCAAGGTCCATAGGCCCATAGGACAGCGCATCAACAGTTTCATTATAACACCACCCGGGTTCAAATTTAGGGTTTCTAAGGTACAAACATAGCGCAACATCGACCTGTAACGACCACTATATTTATAAGTAACAGTAACTGAGACCCACGGCTAACATGCCCTCCGAAGCATGGAACATAATGCCCCAAAATGAACTATCCAAATAAACTGAACGAGTTTTGATCCTAACACAAAAGGCCATAGAATTACAAATTGGCCGAAAGTAAACAAGGCTTGACCCGGGAAAGTTGACCAGTGATATATGGCCAGGGTGCTTCCGCCATGCGTCATATCCGTTACACGAATGTAACGTGCGTATTACGTCAGCAATATTGTTTGGAGTTACTATAGCAGGATGATAAAGCCACTATGTAGAGTGATGAGTTCTGAGTGAAAGTTTGAGCTAGTCTCACCATCTCTCTTCTACCAAAGAATATATAATATTAGCGCACTCTCATCCCCGCACCAAAATCTTACCACCTCCCGCCAACCGGTGTACCTACGCACACAAACCCACTACAAACCTGTACGAACGAACGAACGTTATTGCGCATGTAGTAAGAAAGTTTTTGGCTTGTCTGCCCTGTGCTTCAACTATCGCACAACTAGACGTACCGCAGAATACCATCCTTACCTACTTTTTCACCAATGCGAACTAAGCGCTTCCATTGACACACAGCAAAAGAGTGGATCTCATTAGGCGTATGTCTGTTTCCGAATGCATAAAACGTTATCTCTTCAGAGTAAATGTGGACACGCAACTGCTAAGTAAGCTTGCTCCATCGTTGACCTTGACCTCGTCTAGAGTCAAGAGCAAACCCGTGCAGAAACTGAACAACTTGCCTAAAATGATGAGCAAGCGCTCCTGCACGTTCCCAACTCCATGGCAAAGGCCAAACGCGTCGAGCCTTCAAAATATTTGTTTACGTAACGGATATTACCAACACGTTTATTTGTTCGTCGAAATTCCCATGTTTGCTCTAAAATTTTACCGCTCACATATTTTACATTTAGACTAAAATTTGTTTTAAACGCACCGCATTTTTCGAAGTTCCGTATTTGTGAAGGCATTTAATTGCGTTCTATTTGCACGCAGTCAATACAGATTGCTAATTCCGTGAAATCAGAGCCATGCTGTCGATTCTGGCGGCTCCATTCATTAAATTAAATTTTCAGATAAATCTGCCACTTTCTCAACATTGACATATGGATGAGATAGCAAATAAACAAATGACATTGACGTCCTAAATTAACGTATACTTGCTTACTGACGTAAAATAATTAAAGAGCACGCTCTATTTTCAATTTTCAATTTCAATTGTTTATTGCAAGTCACAACACATACCTACCTACGTAGGTAGGTAGGTATGTGTTGAGTAGTCACTTCTTAAAATTCCTTATTTTAAGTGTCTAAGTCAGTTAAGAAATGTCGATGTCATGTGTTCTTTTGCTATCTCTTTAAACTTCGAAGTTGAGAAAGTGACAGCGCTACCTTAAAGGAATGGTGCCTCCATATTCGACAGCATTGACTACCAAAACTACACTCAAAATTTTAAAAGGCTCTGTATTTTAAAACCCCACTGCCAATACCATTAACTAAATAGCGGGTGTCATCCCCAACTGGAAATAACTCACAAGAGAGATTTGTTTCCTGAAGATTCTATTCATCACTGAGCTGGAGTGGACGCTGGCTTTAAAGAAAATTGGATGTCTTACTCGGTCGCTGGCGGATTTATAGATGTTTGGGTTAGGATTAAAGAAGTCCATGCTCGTAGTGGTGGATACGATGAAGAGTGGAAGATGTATCTTCACTAATTGTGTACAATTATTAATTCCAATGACATACATACGTACATTCCATCATGCTCTTTCCTTTATGCCCAATGGGCTAAGAGAGCGACGACGTCTATTCTACGTTGTCTAACCAAATTGAATTGGACCCACGATATCTAAATTGGCATCCCAGATATGGTTCAAAGTTGTAAATCAAACAATTATGCAATAAAGGGAGCGATATAAAATCTAGAATATACCAGCTACTACTCCCCCCGGAGCAGGCAATGCAGTACCAATCATCAAAGAGATTCGAGGGTTACAGATTATTGTACATGCAGGATGACAACCTTTTACTAGGCATTTTACGCTCTGCCTTCCCCGTCAAAGCGTAACTTCATGACTGTAAGCATCACACGCCCTATCCTACATTCTTCTTAAGCTTTAACTCCGGCTGATGTCAGTTACTTATACCACGAAGATGGATTTCGTTGGCGACTGCTAAGAATATTTTATGTTTAAAACAATACCCAGACCCAACTAATGAATGGATTGGATAATTGTACTAGAAGTAGACAACATACAAACATAAAATCACACCGCTAATCTCAGTAGTTTAAGCAGAGCATTAACGAACTAAACAAAGGTACCGTACCACTCGTCTTTTGAGAGTAAATTTTAAATAGATCTGTAGCTATATATCAGTAGTGACAGGTTGTCAGCCCGTCGTACAAATTGCAATACACTGAAACCCTCAAATCATGGTTTTATTAGAATTAAATGTATGTATGGAAGTGTGTTAGAAATTGTTGGACTGAGCATCGCCGTGGTTTCGCAACAGCTCTGCATTTGAGTAACTCGTTTTCCGAAGTTTTCATCTGGTCTGGAGCTGCATCATACGCAAGTAGTTCTAGTTTTTAGCCTGCCTGTTGCAAGCAGATGAGAGCAAAGCGTAGGTTGTAAGTTAGTTAGGGATTTGTTATTTGGGGCTGCAAACTGGCTGCGAATCTGCGATAATTTTGTTCTGCTCATAAAAACACAAACAATCTTTAAAATATGAAGAGGTAAGCAATGATGAGATGAGTGAGTGAGGTGAGATTCTGAAATAAGATGGCGTTCGATTGTGAAAATAAATAGTTTGAGTAAACAGATCTCTAAGAAAAAGATATATTATTTTTATTTTCAACACGCTCTGTTTACAGGGTTACCACTAATAATTATCATGCCCAATCTCTCCTGCCACCAACACGAGGATCTTTTTGATGCCAACCAAAAGTCAATTGATGTGGCCACATTTTACGCGTCAAGAATTTGAATATTGAAGAAAAATCTGAAATGACTTCAGAACTATCGAATAATCAATTTTAAGATGCAATAATGAAATCTTTAACGTTAGCAGTATTACCCCAAAAGCGTAGCCCGTATGACATAACAAGATGGACGGCCAGTTGTCTTTGAGTCCCTCAAGGCAGCAAGTTTATCAATTTCACTGCGGACCACTACATCTTGGGCGGGGAGAACAATGTATCGTATTCGCATGACACCTCGCCCGCTCGCCTGAGACCATTAATCGTCATGCATGTGCTTCTCAGTTGCTCCTACATCATCTGTAATAGTTTCTCTGTTGCCCTTTCTGTGCACATACATAAAGTTCTTGAAGTGCAATTGGTGCATTTGGGAAAACATCCCAGTCTGTTGGGAAAGTTTCATATAGAGACTATTTTGTATATTTTAGTCGGTTATATTCTACAACGTGTTTGTAATATGATGTGAATTGAAATTAATATTTTTTGTCATGAATCTCATATAAAACTCTTTGTTCTATTTAGGAGATGGGAGAATTCATATCCTTCAGGGTGAATTTAATTTTTCTGTTACACCCTATACAATGGTTGTCACTTTTGTACAGCTGTTGGTAGGTATCTTAACCTTTTTTCAAATTACTTGTTGTACAAACAAAACAGTAAGTACCTATTTGGGTATTTATCTGATTCTGTGTTGGAAAGAACAGAAATTAGATAAATGTTTATTTTTTTCAAGTCGCAATTTTTCAACATGTGGCGCTAGGATCCCTGTACAAACCTTTCTAACATTGCTAGAATAGCGTTCCGATACTTCATTGAAAACCGGCCCAAGTGGCGCGGAACGTGCCCCGAACGGGTCCAGAAGGCATAACGACTACTCCCAAATTAGATCGCATTGCAGTGAATCCCTTTCAACGGAGGCCGGCTGTTTGCCTTTTATTTTGTCACGTTTTGCAACTTGGCTCATAAGACATTTTTCAATGTTTTTCAGATTGCTTTTAGAAAATCGATAGCTTAAAATCACGTCACGCCATTTGTCTTGCGAGCGTCAATAGTTTAGTAAAAATAGCAATCTTTCCAAATTTTGAAGCTTTTCAGATAAAATAAAATCAATGATCACTAAGGCCCGTATTTATAAAGCGATCTCAAGAGTGAGAGCAATATTAAGTATGGATTTGACAGGTCGTTTTGTACTGAAATGACATTTCTGATACGAACTCAAACTTGCTGTCACTCTTGAGAGCTGATTATAAATACGGGCCTAAGTATAGCGACGTCTCTTCGACCTTGTTGTAAAGGATTGTCCCTTCGCAAACTGTCACGCCGGACACCTCAAAACTAGGATCGAACTGTAATGTTACCCCAAAGCATTATCCCATATAAATTCAGGTGAAGAGTCAACTAACACGTGAGTCGCATAACCTTTACTATTGTAACTAAACTAACCTTTAATTCAATGGCATAAAGTTGAAGATGCGGAGAATTAAATGGTAAGATACTTTCAGTACAAAATGGCGTTGCAGGGTGAAACTAATCACTCTAATTGAATTTTCTGCAGCTCGTCCGTTCGTGCTTCGAATTCGGCTAATTCTATTTAGCCGTTTTAGTTTAGCTTAACTAACGCCTTTATTTCACTGGCTTTAGTTGTTCGAGCTTTAACGTGATTGCCATCTGAATAATATTAGTGTGTTGCAGAATTTAGATATGTTTATTATGTTATTCCATTGAGGCAATGCTCTTTTTTTTTTTTTTGTTTCTTTACATTGTCTTTAATCGATTAATCTAGTGTGTATTTCTTGTTGAACTACAAAAAACGCAGCATGTAGACACAATTTCTTTCTATTTGATTTTTGTGGTTTTGAGGATATTTATACAGTTATACAAATTACTTATGAGCGCGGCGGGCGTGTGACAATATACTTGTTTGAGAGGCAGACATGAGCAGATTGTTCATCAATTATGGCAACCAGCACTTGGGCAGCAACCTAACCTATTACTGATAGAACTAATAAAAAAAAAAAAAAACTGCACAAATACCACGTACAATTAAGTACTTATACCGGAAACATTTTTATACAGGTCCTACTGAACTCTGATAAGCATAACACAGAACAGCAGTGGAAAAATGGACTACCAAAACGCTTGATGGTACAACTACTATAAAAGTTAAAAGCTTTTATAAAAAAGTACTCTCCAAAAAAATTGGGGCAAGTACGTGATGATCAGGAGTGAAATGGTTCTGCACCAGCTTAGTATTTTACTTGTTCTTGTGTGTGTTAATTGGTTAGTGCTTTTTCATTCCGATAACGAATGTTAAGCAACCATCACCGTGGCGAGGCCATGGATGGGTGACCTGTAGTGGTATACAACTCGACCGTTTCCGTGCTTCGGAAGGCACATTAAGCCGTCCCGATCCCGGTTGATATAGTAGATATTAGTCGTTAAGCTATGTCAGAGGCCATTGCTAAGCGGTGGAAGCTTGAAAACTCTGACAGCTGGGTTGGCCACTAACCTGGCAAAAGTCTAATCTAGAATTGTGTCTGTTTTCCCTTCTGGGTTGCGGAGGTCAGATGCCAGTCGCTCTGTGTAAAAACCAGTACCCTCGTTCAATCCTCTAGATTAAGTAGCCGACCCCGTGAAATACGGGAATACGGAAAAGGCTAGAGAGATGATGTTAAGTACGGACCCCTGAAAAGTGAGTGCGTTTTGAAAGCTGTGAAAAATGCGGGAGCATGCACGTTGAACAGTTGTTTCCTCCCACGGGATGAAGCTCCGGGATATGTTCCCGGATTTGGGGATCGAATTTTTTTCCTGCCCCAGATTTAGAGACAGCATTATTTTAACTAAGCCAGATAGCTGGGATACCTTGACATGCTGCTGCAGCTCCTGTCTAGCTCCAAAATCTGAATGTTAGGTGAATGATAATTTTCATCGTAGGTACTATCGTACTATCCTAATTAAGGGAAAAGCTGAGTGTTATCATCGGCTTAGTAAAAAGCGTTTCCCCTCATCAATCATTATTATTATCATAATTTTGTATACTAAGGTTTTTTTTAGAAAGTTTGTATTGTTGTAGTGACAATTTGACTGACCCTGTCAATTTAAGTAGCTTAGCAAATTCAAGATGATGTGAAAAATCAGACGAGGCTGTATGGCTCTGTTCCTTTGCCTATCCTATAATGGATGAATGAAAAAAAAAAAAACAATAGGCACTCATTGAATGCCGTTACTTCCCTCTACTAGCTTTAACAAGCAAGTGAAGTAAGTGGTAAAATCTACGTTTTTAATCTCTCCCAGTCCAGCATGAAAGTATCACTTCAAGTCCTACTCCAGGAATATTGTATAATTGAACAATTTAACTATGCCGCTAACCTCAAATCATAGCGAATCAAATGAGGTTGTTTCTCTAACAATAACGGTTGCTGATAACATCAGATCGTTACGCCTAATTGCACCAGCTACGTCAACAAACAAACATAAACAAGTATACAAGGTCAATGAACTTTGTCATGTTTGCGTTTGAATGTTTTTTTTTTGTATTTTCTGTTTATTGAACTATCTCAGCGCCTAAGTATGTTATGCTCATGGTTATGCTATGCACACGACAGACTATGAAGGTTTCCAGACACACTGTAAAAGTCAATGAAAGCGACAGGCTAAATTATTTAGGCCCGTATTTATAATCAGCTCTCAAGAGTGACAGCGAGTTTGAGTTTGAATCAGAAATGTCATTTCAGTACAAAACGGCCTGTCAAATACGCACTCAATACTGCACTCAAACTTGAGATCGCTTTATAAATACGAGCCTACATACCATAGCAATCCTCGTCTGCCATTTTGGTCGAACTCTTCAAATTTTTTTGTCAGATGAAGCGGACTAGGTTAAAATTTATGACGCTCTGCCTATTCCGTAAAGGATAAAGGCATGACTTTATGCATAAATAAAACATTTTTCATAAGGAAAAAGCTGATTTATTTGAACGTTGAAGAGGGAGTTTAGGAAATACGCTGCTTTGTCACCTTCCTCTCTCAAGCCGGAATTTAGTATTCAAAGTGACTCGCTGCATACGAAATGCAGGTAGTGACCATTTGTTTCGGGTTAAGGTAAGTGAGACACGCTATTCGTTGCTTAACTTAATCTCAGCCACAGAGCAGAGAGAAGCAGAGAACCATCGTAGCAGTATTAAACAGGCAAAGCATCGCAATAGAGAGCTTTATTGACGTTCCAAAAAATAGACCATTCCATTCACAGAAGTCGTGAATTCGTGGACGGTGCAGCCTGTCATTTCTTGGTGCAACGCGATGCATCTTTGAAGCTTATCACGCCGCGTCACATCACGTCACGACGAATCGCTTTCCAGAGTAAAGTGACCGTTGACCAGAGGTCATGGTAAAATTGTAAGAAATGCTGCTTGAGTTCATGACATTCTAGATGGTCGTGGGTCCAAACCTGAGTGAAGCATTTGTCTCTTTATTTTCATTTTCTTGTTTATTAAATCTAAATTTTACGTTTCTCAATTCTCCGCCATAACAAATGGCAGGTGGTTTGGAGCGTTTTAGAAAATCGTCTTGAATCCGGCACATATTTATAAAACTGTAGATTCAGCCGGAGTCGATACGGACTACATTTTTCACTGTCGTTTTAAGACCGTACGCGTTTGGCTTTTACGAAGCACCAGACGTAAAATAGACAAATTTAAAGCAATTCGATTTAAACTTCCTAATAGAATAGAATTGGAAAAGATCATTTGCCTACTCGGTACAATCTTTGCAAAATAGTATTAATCTACGTAACAACAGGGAAAGGAAAGCATCTGAAACATTTTAATTTTTCTCTATCTCTCCCAATCCAATATGGAAGCCATTATCTGTCATTCCCAAATTATTTTGTGGTTCGTGTGGAATGTGAGCGGATATGAAATTTCCCGCGCGGTCCGCACCCGGGGCCTTTGTTCCAATATTCTTGGTTCCCTGCTGTTCCTGTCAGAATTTCACGCTCTGATATCGCTCTGATATTTCTTTGAGTGCATCCAGATTTTCGAAATTTGCATCTGCGGTTGTAAATTTTAAGGGCTTTTAAAATAAATTATTATTTTCTTTAATGCTCTTTATTATATCATCTTCATCGCACTTGACCACACTCTTTAAAGAATTCTATAACTACTACTGATTAATATGTTAAAAAATTTAATTACAAAATGAATGAAATTGTCTGCAAACTTATAATCTTACGAATATTTAACATACAGGTGCGGGATTTTGATAGATGGTAATTTACAACTTTTCCCTTTAGGACCATTTTGTCCACTTCCTAAAATGTCGACTTCCCAAAAAGTTGAGTTTCCTAAAATGTTGACTTTTCATAGTTTCGCAAAATGTTGACTTCCCAAAATGTTGACTTTTTTTTTCCTTCGCCAAAGTGGTCCGGAACTTACGGACAAAAGTTTTGATTGATTTTGTATGGACCATCGACTTAGCCGAATTTTCGAGTGCAATTAGTATGGCAGCTGGTTCAACTGTTTGTCGTAAGGAACTAGGTAAGGTTCATGTTCTATACTTAGAATATAGATTTCAAATCCTTTAAAAATCAAACCACTGTCAAAGTTCTGAATTAAAAAAAATCAAATGTATAGGTAACAATGAATTCTACCAGATTTCTCTTCGGAGAGCCCTTTCAAGCTTTGGCTCCAATAACTCCGAATTGATTTCAAGCGAAGGAAAAGTCTGGTTTTCTCTCTTGCATAACCTTCACTCGGTTTGCGCATTACAAAGGGGGTTCCAAGATGCAAATGCTTCTATGCAACTGGTTTGAAGTAGTTTGAACTGGTTACAATTGGCCGCAGCTGGCGAACACCCTGTAAGAAATGAATGAAGTTTTTTAGGTCCTTTTGAATTTCATTTAGACGCGTTTGAAGATTTGAATCAGGATTTGTTGGGAGGCATCAGAATAATGGTCTGGAGGTATTATTGTTCATTGGAAAATTAATTTTCTTCTAGCCATTGTTAGGAATCCTATCTTTCAGATACCCCTAGCATTTCTCTAGAGACTGAAGTATGGAAAAAAACATAAAATTATTTAGTACTTTTATGGGATAATCAGAATCTTCAGTTTTTTTTTTTCATTTCCAAGCAAACAGTGGCTTCGTTATTTGATTTTTTAAATTTGATTTGGATCATTTTCACGACCATAATTTATAATCCAAAACGAAATTGATTTCAAGAACATTTTCTGAGCGTACCCAATTACTTTTTACTGCAGATTTATGTAACAAAATACTTAAGGAAAAGAGCAATGTTTTTATTTACCTTAGGCCCGTATTTATAATCAGCTCTCAAGAGTGACAGCGAGTCTGAGTTCGTATCAGAAATGTCACTTCAGTACAAAACGACCTGTCAAATCCATACTTAATATCGCCCTCAAACTTGAGATCGCTTTATAAATACGAGCCTAAGAATTCATTTTCAGGAACGTTTTCGTCTATATTTACCGTCCCGTCCCGTCGTTTCTTAAAATATATGTTCTGAATATTGTAGGTATGCTTCATGTAAATTACAGGCGTGCATTTCGCGCAGCCTCCATGTGTGAAATAAGAACGGTTTTGTCAGACGAGGAGAATACTGGGTGTGAAAAAGGCCTTCCTATACAAAATGGGCGCTTTTTCACTAGACGGCACGTCAAAGGCAACGGCGACGGAACAGTACCGTCGACGATATCGTAGGTGAGATAATGTATGAAAATCAATGAAATTATATGACACGCTTTTCCACTTGACGGCACGACACCGTCACGGCATGTCATCGATTCCCATAGATATTGTCACGTGATCGTCGCCGTGCCGTCGCCGTTGCCGTTGACGTGACGTCTAGTGGAAAAGCGCCCAATGACTCATAACGCTGACGCCATTTGTATGGGAGGGCCTATATTTTCCCTAATTGAATTAGGAAAAGCTGTTTAGTTTCATGGGTAGATTCTAACCTTAAAGATAAATCAGCAATTTTTTTTTGGGTATACCCACCTGCATTCCGTTCTGCCGCTATTTAAGGCTCATATTTATAAAGCGATCTCAAGTTTGAGAGCAATATTAAGTTTGGATTTGACAGGTCGTTTTGTACTGAAATGACATTTCTGATACAAACTCAAATTCGATGTCACTTGAGAGCTGATTATAAATACGACCCTAAGTCAGCACTCTTCTAAGTTTTAAAGTCGGCTAGAGCATGATCTTTCTTAGTTGTCTGGTAGTTTTGGTTTAGCGCATTACACAGCCAGTCAAAACCAACGTTACTCTTGAAGAATCTTATAAGGATTGTATTGACCAACAGACCGTCGATAATTTTGGCTAGAAGAGTCTTTTAGGCTCGTATTTATAAAGCTTCCTCAAGATTGAGAGCAATATTAAGTATGGATTTGACAGGTCGTTTTACACTGAACTGACATTTCTGATATGAACTCAAACTCGCTGTCACTCTTGAGAGCTGATTATAAATACGGGCCTTACTGTCTTATCTTTACCCGTATGTCTCAATATAAATCCAGTAAACATGTTGCTGTTGTTAAAATAAGTAATTTCAGTTCTCCGGCTGACAGCTTACTGGGTACGAGCAATATTACAAGCCGCGATGCTTCGAGCAGCTGGCAGAGCAATATTTCTGGAAAATTCTAGAAAATTCTGGAAAATGCGCTACAAATATCCCGGCGATCGAGCGACACTGATTTACTACTGCAAATAAAGTTAAGGTCAAAATGCATCTTGTAGTGAACAGCACAGCGCCTTCGGGTTTGCGTTTAGTTTAAAGCTGTTTATATGGCAGCATAGTTAACATTATTTTGTGATTAAGTGAAGATTTGGTTCTTTCTCGTACTCTTAGCCTATCTCTTAGCCGATTATGACGTTCACTGCAGGACATAGACCTGCCTTCGCCTACACGCCTCCCGCATTTTTGGACTTTTTTTAGGTCCACTCTATTTTGCTCGGTACCGCAAATACTAGAGTCAAGGGAAGAAAACCCATTGCATCGTAACAAAAATCTGATAATGGTATCGATTCATATGCGCACAAATTCACTAAATCGTCACTAAAATGTTCATCTGTCATGTCTATCCTGAGAGAACAGAAAGGGATGGCAAATAATTTTAGTTAAAATTTAGTTAAGTCGTACCCTCAACGAATCGATAGCAATGTCGATCCAATGACTTCCATCTTGTAAAAATGTAGACAGACCGAAAAAAAAAATGGGTCACTTTATAATGGTACCTATATTTTAAAATATGAACAGGTATCAGGTGACTCGTCTTCACATTTACATTTACCCACAGCATTATCCAACTTTGAAGTAACTTAAAACAGAAACAACATTATACAATACTTAAAACTTTTAGAGGAGAGATGACTGCGATATTATGCTGAATTTCATACGATGTGAACTAGCAAAGTAGATGCAAGCACAAAACTAAACGGGTTATTCCACTGCAATCACTTTTGTTATTTGTGACGTTACTTTACCGCGTTGTAATTTTAACACTGTCAAGGAAAGAGGGAAGAAGGAAACCAGTCGAGGCAGTGACATATTTTTTAAAATTAAAGTACGTGTAAGTACTCGTAGGTGTGGAAATTGTCTTTTCTTACATTCAAAATTGCAAAGAAAAAATTTTGCTTCCTTTAACCATTTGACGTAATAAATATAGTTCATGGGCTCTGTAATAAAAAACTACACAAAAAATATAGAGAGGAAATATCTGTAATTATGCATTTTTTTCGTAACGAACATACACAAAAACCACTAGACAGACGGATCAAATAACTTGGCACATATTATTAGGTGAGTTTCTGGGTTTAGCAGAGGGTGACACCACTGGGAAGAAGATACAATAATTTCTAAATTTTAAAATAAAATAGCACAGTGAGTGCAATTTATATTCTGTTACTCTGTTACTTGTTATTTTCTTTATATGAATAAATATTTTTATTAGGTACTATTTAATAATAGCCTATAAGTCGTCTCACTCTTTATCTCTGGAGAATAGGGCAAAATAACATTTCAAAAATATAATGATGGATCTTTCACAATGTATGTAGTAGAATAGCCCAACTAAACCCCACGGATCCGTAATATATTCGCTGAAATGTTCCTCGCTGAAACATTGGAAATGTGAGAAGTCCCAGCTTTGGAGATTCGGGGTTGCATCGGTGCCGTGTATTTTAGGTGGAAATGCCAAAGGTTAATAGTATATTGCTAACCAAAGGATGTAAGTCATCAAATGCATACGAGGTTTTTGGCGCCCGAGCGCAGCGAGGGCGCTAATGGTACGAGTATGCATTTGATGACTTACACCATGAGGTAAGCACTATGCTTTACATATCGAATGAAAGATAAGTTAAAATTATGGGAAAATATAAGAAAATTAAAACATGAAATTACGACGAAACAGTAGGCAATACCAACTCACTATGAGCGAATTTAACCATCACAAATATATGCATTCGCGTAAGAAAAATTATCTAATTTGCAAGTAGACATTTTGTTAAGTATACTGACTGTTTAATTTGTTAATGTTTTATAATAAAATGCTAAGTAATAAATCGACAAACTCAAGTTTTGAGGTTATAAATATGTTATAAAAACCACAGAGTAAAAATTTCATAATTTTCATAATCCTATGTTTACATTTTTATGGCCTTATTCCGTGACTCTATGCGTCATATTTAGTACTGGCCAGTTCGATATTTAAATAAATTCGAATAGAATTTGTTTTAAAATCGATTCCGATTCGATTAATCATCCGATTCCGTGTGTTTGAAATAAGGCTATCAACTTTTTTTTTCTTGCAATTTGACAGTTCCTTATTCAAATTACTTTGCAGCATAGGTTTCAAAACCTATGATGCAAAGTACCACTTACATCCCGGGTTTTAGGGTTGTATGAACCACTTACTGAGCATGAGATATGTAAAATTATTTATTACTAGCTTTCACACACACCGTGGTTTCACCCGCGGCTAAATGAGTTGTCCCATGGGAATGAAATATTAGCTCATACTAAAAATAACCTAAATTACTCAGGGTGCTGCTTTCAATCTAAAGATGTAAGTATTTTTATAAAATTTAGTTATATGCTCGCTTAAGATACAAAGTCTCTAGAAAAACCAGTGTCGACAGTAGGGAGATCCTTCATCTACATATTCGCAGTAAGGGTTAGTTCAAACTGAAAGTCGACACGACGAGGTGCGGCGCGCACGTATCAAAAGCGTATTTCAATGACAGTATTTGAAAATTAGCGTTGCACTGCGGTTGAAACTAGGTCCAGTTGCGGCACCCGTTCTGCCTGACCCTTCGTAGTGTAGTAAAATGCATGTAAAATGCTACGAGAGATATAGCGAGGTATCCGCTGCCATTGTGTCAAGCCATCACCACAGGCTGTGCACTCCTAACTAAAAACTCTGCTTCGTACTACATGCGCCGTGAATGTACTGTGTTATAGGCGTATAGGATTAAGTGTGAGTATTTGCATGCTTTCTACCAAATTTTTTTTTATCTATCTAAATCGCCGACTTACACCCCGTCGCAGGATGCTCTTCATCACGGGTTGAGCCAGTGTAATCCACCGGCGCAGCATGAAGCTTTTGGACATCTTCAAGCAGCTTCCCGCCGCATCATGTCGCTTCCCGGTTTGAACTGACATTAACCGACACAACCGACACTTCGAGTGCAGATTATTTGCAGGATCCAGCGTCTCCAAGTTGCTCGTCTCCCAAATCCGTAATGTTTTAATGCACTCCGTCTGGATGCTCTGGTTAAATGAAGAAACGTCTCCACTGTCACACGATATTTGGCTAACGTTATTTACCTCTTTAGGGGCATGGCAAATAGGAAGAGGTGCGGCGCGGGTGCGTCGTTTTTGTATAGAAACTTCAAATCAAGCTGCGCTGCGCAGACGTAAATTACATACAATATCGGCGCATCGGCGACGCACCGGCGACGCAACGGCGCTGCACCGCTTCCTAAATGCCATGCCCCATAAGAATACGATATTTTATGTGCATTCACAGAGCCTTGAAGTTGCCAGGGTTCCATAATTATTATAATACAAAAGGTAATTTATAGTACTTAACTTTAGGTAAATATTCTTCGACTTAATCTCTAAGTTCTTACTCCATTTAAAAAAAAAAAGTTGTTTTTATCTCGATTTGTTAAATTATTTCAGCAAATTGCATTCCATAATTTGTGGACTGACCTTTTCTACCCACGTGTTCGTTCAAGTGAATGTAAAGTAGGCAATAGCACTCCGGAGTTTATCTATTGAGTGCTAAAGTGGGCTTGATTGAGAAATTACTGCAATATCTTTTTCGCTTTTGGATCTAAAATCTTGGAAACTATCTAAGACAATGCTGTCAATTCCGGCAGTACCATCCTCAGGTACCATCCTTAATAAATTTTAAGATAGCGCTGTCACTTTCTTAACTTTGACATTTTATGAACGAGATAGCAAATGAACACATTGACATTTCCAAACTGACGTACAGTCGAACAAGGATCTTTTGGCGCTTGGGTGACATTGACAGGAGCTCTTTTTGGGCTCCGACACGCTCTATAGAGGCTTTATAGAGGTTCTATAGAGGGTGTCGGAGCTGTTTTGAAACAGATGCAACTGATGGATGTGAAAAACAAGTAGCTTACTTCTCGAAACAACTAAACGAAGCCCAAAAAAAGCTCCTGTCAATGTCACCCAAGCGCCAAAAGATCCTTGTACGACTGTATCTTTAAATTATTTGAGGAATAGTGCCGGCAGATTTTATGCCGTTTATCTCGAACTATTACGGAGCTACAATGGAGCTGAGACGCGCTATGAAATTGTGACAGAACTGAGGTTTGCATTTAGGTAAGATAGCGGGTGTTATGACGTCACCATGTGTTTCAAGTATACCAAAGTTAGTTGCAATAGTTGTTAAATACATGCTAAATACATGCTAAATACCAAAACATTTGTAAGCCGACATAGGAACTTTCTGATTACAATTTCTGATATTTAATCTATTTAATTTAGAAGTTGGATCCTCTACCTACCATTTTCCTTATCCTTATCGAATGAGGCTCAAGAAAACAGTCACGCCTTAACGCCTTACCCATACATATACATGTAACACTCTACCCATTAAAAAAAACACGATCACACTCATAGCCCCCACTAGGATTCCCTGTATCGGAGTGCCATGGACATACACAGAAACATCCACAAAGAACACCCAGACCCAGAAACAGACATTTAAATTCATCATTCAAATGTCTGCCCCGGCCGGGAATCGAACCCGGGACCCTCTGCGTAGCAGGCAGATACACTGCCAAACTAGGCTGTGGGACTGTCTGTCCGCATAAGAACCTGATACTGTTTAAGTATATGAAGCTGCTGCTGATATATCTATGTTTATTTATCAAATATCAAACCAGAAAGAAAAATAATACCAGGGCTTTATAATTACGTAAGAGTTATGCTAACAATAAAATATAGCGGCGATCGCGCTCCGCTTTGCACCGAGAGCCGATCAATAGATGACTACGGGTACCAGAGATACATAAACGTCCATCAACTAGATGAGCCAACATAAACGTACAACAAAGTCACGCCTTAACCCCTTAGGACGTAGGCAATCTGATAAAAGCCTATTACTCATTACTGATTACGTCGTGTTCGAATCCCCCAGAATCCCCGTAACTTTTACGGTAGGTATCTATTATGCCCGGGAAGAGAAGTTGCTGATTCCATAGAGGAATAATAGCTGGTACATTCTACGTTTGTTTAACAACTTTTTTATCATCATAGAAGGAAAATATTGTACAAATCAGATTTTTTACCACAAAAGAAGACTAATCTACATACATACATACATATAATCACGCCTTTATCCCTAATGGGGTAGAGCAAAAACGACCTAAACAAAGGTTGTTTCGCCACGTTTGACAAGTTTTGAGGGTTATTACAGATGATTGCGTATATTGCTATAGTGATGGGTTGTCAGTCCATCGCCTAAATTACAATACACAGAAACCCTCGAATCCCTTAGCTGGTTTTTACAGCATGCCCGGGAGGAGAGCTGGCACATTCTGTTTTTCTACCACTCCCAGTCCAGCATGGAAGAAAGAAGAAAACTAATCTATTTTACTCATTTTTAATTGAGATTGACTGCATTTTGTAATACACGGGTAGGAGTATAAACAAATTTGCTAACCAACCTACCAAACCATGAAACTGAACAACTATCCCCAAGGAACATACCACGAGTACCTACTCATACACTAAACCCTACTCTAAACCTTTATACCACGGTTAATTAAGGGGCATGGCAAATAGGAAGCGGTGCGGCGCCGTTGCGTCGCCTATGCGTCGTTTTTGTATAGAAACTTCAAATCAAGCTGCGCTGCGCATCCGCCTCGCCCGCGCCGCACAGCTTCCTATTTGCCATGCCCCTTAAACCTAAAGTTTGGTCAACATTTTTTACAACCAGTATGTACTCTATAGTAAGCTCTCTATAATACTATATTTGTTTTCCTTTATTTTGTCTGCTATTACAACCTTAGCTTAGAGCTTTCCACCATCATCATAAAAATATTGACCGTTTTAATTTCACTGTCATCGTAAAATTTGCTAGAGGACTGTTTACTGCTTAATAATGTTCATGCCTTTATTGTCCTAATTCTTAGGTCATATTTTGTGGTTATATTTAAACAAGAGTGACTTACTTATTACCACGTTTGAGAAAATATTGAGAATATAGATACTATTCCAAGTTGGACTGCACACAGCAGCAGCACACTGCAGGCAGCAGGTATACCCATAAAACTGCAAGATAATCGCTGCGACAGATGCTATTCCTAAGGAAAACAAAAGAAAATTGCATCTCTCACAGCAATCATCTTATACTTTCTCGTAACTACCTGCTGCTGCCAGTCTGCTGCCTGCAGTCCAACTTGGAATATTTATAGTATTTTAAGAAACGAATAAAAGTGTATCGCTCAGGTTGTCTCTCATCGCCTAAACACTGAAACGTGACTGAAACTCTGGGTTCATTTCAATATGGTCGTATTTTCGGCACCATTAACAGAATTTTATAATAGTAATACCTATCGCTTCCAGTACCCAGCAGCTGTATACTGGCTGTATGTATATTTAAAGCGGATGGACATCGGAGCGCACTTTATTCGCTCAATTAATAAAGAAATGCCGAAGCCGCGGCGACCGCGAGCGTGCAACTGACTGATTTCAAGAGCTCTCTTTCGATTAAGTTCCAATTTCAAAATGTTTATTTTTTAACCGACTGCGCGAAGCAAATATGGGTGCAGTTGTTTTATCTCACTAAACTGCCGCTTATGTCTAAGCTTGTGTGTGTAAATGTACCTACCTGCAAATTGCCTTTAGTGTTCGTCTGTTAAGCACAACCTGTAGTTACGCACACAAGGGCGCGTCAAATCTATCTGGTCTGTACACACAGTCACACAATCACAGCCTAGCACAAGGCGGCAGTCATGAGATTAAACTTGTATGACACACAAAATGTACCTACCCGCACTTAATGTGGCACTCTATGTAACCTAATAAGTACGAGGGAAGAAAAAGCACCTACTTTGACTTTATTTATAAAAAAAAATTGTGAGGGGATATTGTTTAGAAATAACTTTGTACTTACCTACCCAATTTCATATACCACGCGACCAAAATTACGAATGCAAGTTCCATTGACGAGTTCAATAGCATTCTTATTTCCATAACCGTTGCGGCGCTGACGTCTACGTCGAATTTGAATGTCATGAATAACAAATCGCAATGTTACGGCCGTGCGGCCGCCTCAAGACGTCCATGTGGCGAAAAAACTTTTGGATTGGAAATCTAGGAGTTGGATGATTATTTAATTATTTGGCTTTCTTTGAAGCCATTTTGTGCTGTGCAAGTGATTTTAGATTAGGTCTAGTTTGTTTTAGAAAAATATTCTTTTTTATCAGCAGTCACACTCCACTACGAAATTAATTCCCGAATTTTATCTACCAGAAATGCATTAGATTTGACGGTACGCAAAAGACTTCATTTTATATACGCCTGTCCATAAAATACAAGATTAAAATACAAGATTTAATTAACTTTTTTTATTGCTGTTTGTAAAAAGAAAAGAAAATAAATCTCTATCATGAAATTACTTAGGTAAATCAACTCTAAGCCAGGCACCAACGCCTTTAATGATAAAAAGTAACCCGCCGACGCTCCAAAATTTATTTTCACAGGCTTATGTAACTAGCGGCCTATCCTTTGCTGAGAAAAAATAAAGCAAGATCCTTATAATCAACAGCTGGAGGCCACGAAAAGTGCGTGTTTTAACGAACTTCTTTGAAAGTGCGTTTTATTCGCAAACAGCCCCGCTAGAGCCTCGGGCAAGGATCGCAGACTGAGACCACATTTGTGTTAGAAAAGCGGAAATCAGTTTTTTTGAACTATAATTAATATTTTACTAACATCTTAGCTTATATTCTTCTTTGCTTCTTAGGTAAGCTCGTTATATCACCAACAATAAATTCTCATCATCACATACCCTAACCTTTTTCCCGAATTTTTAAAGTAAGCTAACCCGTCTCTCATCTCTGTATCTCTTCTAGCCTCTACATCATTCCAGTGCTGGGCAAAGGAAATAAAAATATTATCTTATGTTTCTGGCATCTTTTTAGACTCATCAATTGCCCGCTTCCTCCATGCAAGACTCCTATAATTCTGACAAGCCTAATTGGCCGACGCGAAATTCCCTTCGTTTCTTCCGGATTCTCTTTCTACTGAAGTGCAAAACCTCTCTTTATTAAGGTCAACGAGACTCCTATTGGGTCCAAGATTGGACCCAACCTATGGTCCAATTACCGTGTTCGTGCCGCACCGGAACTTGGCTCCGGGCCGTGGTGTCTCATTTCCGATTTTCGTAATCCCTTTTGACTTGGCGGTTTTTTACAGCCCGTGGTCTGAATTTAGAACGTCGTCGTGTTATTGGTATTACGCGTCATTGTTCAGAGGGAGTTTGCGTCATTTTCCCGTCTGACCATTGATACTTATGTAATTTATTCTCTGCGTCTGACAATCCTTTTAAACGAGTTCTTGAATAGAGACCAGATGACCTTCGATTGGTAGCCTTAGGAGAGGAATATAATCCAACCAAAGTAGTACTCTGATTCTGACACAGGCTGATGGATGAAATTTGATGTGGTGTTATTCTGATACAACACCATACGGGATACTAGTATACCTATTCATTACAATAACAACGTAAATAACCTTTCCAGGATCTCTTGCTCGTTCCCAGAAGTTAGTCTAGAGCGGTAAGATTCGAGCGATGTGGGAGTGTACTTTCTTATGCTTAAGTCCTTTGTTCTGATTAGTAAACAAAGTGCTTTTTTTTATAAGAAAGCGACAAATATATCGTCCCAGTTCTTGCTAACAGACCTATCTGTCAAACGGACCTATCTACACTGACCATACCATCAGGATCCTCTTTTTTTTTTGAACAAGTTCTCTCTAACAGTCGTTTCTGTATCGTCTACCGTTTAGAAGATAATCGACATTTGTGTTTGGCATATCTGCACAACAAGGCAATAAATATTCTTACAAACCGTCTCTTGTACATATAACTGTTAGCGAGATTTTTTAAATTTCACACACTTCCAAAAATTAAGAACTATGTACATGTGACTGTTAGACAGATTTTTTGTCTGCAATGTTGACATTATTTTGCGTATAAAACAACAGTTTTTTTCGAATATAAACCTTGTTATCTTTGCAATTAAGTCTTTAGCATTAATTTACACGGTGCCACATCACTGTGGTATGGGGGCGTGCTTGAGGGGAGCAGGATGTGAATGTGGTATTCATCAGCGAGGTTAACCCAAGGCTAACTGAAGGTCCCACATTGCCAGATTACCACACCTACCTGCAGAAAGAACGTCGTATGGACGGTGGAAAGGACCAGCAGCGTACCGAGGACTGGCAATGCTGGTGAAGAGACACATCATTTTCCAGCCCATCGACCACCAACAACTAAAATCGATGTACGCCATTGTTATTCAACTCTAACACGGAGCAGAGGACCTCTACTCGCTATTTACAAAGCGCCGCAGACCAAGTTCCAGGTTGCTGACAATTACAAGGTCCACATTCCTCTATTCTTACCAGCATCGGCACTTGAACGCAAAGAACATATCCTGGAACAAATTGTACCTTCAACACTGCTAGAAATACCCTAGGGGACCTTTGCGGGTGGTGTCAAAAGTTCTCTGGGTACAAAACCAGTACAGATCGCCCAAGATGTATGGAAAGGCACAGTGGAACGAAGCACCGTCATTCTGATTGCTACTGAATCAGCATCCCAGACTAATCTGGCTAGTCTGATTCAGGCCTACAAGAAACACAAAACCAGGAGGCGATGGTACCATACTCCTAGGTTTATGCACTCAATATCAAGCTCAGTGACTTAACTGAAAAGTAAAGGAAAAACTTCCAAAACATGCAGCCTAGCCTGGAAACCATCTGAGGGCGTTCGAGCGAGAGGCCCTTTCCATACACCGCCTCTGTCTTCAGCTCACAAACATAACGCTGGTTATTCCCAGGGTAAACTGATATGCAAGGTCGATGATTAGGCCGAGACATTCAGTTGAAGCCGAAAAGGACATTGCAGTTGAGAGACACCTTGAAGACTACTTCGTAGCACCGATCGAACCAGGAAAAGACGGCCGGAGCCGAGCTGCAAGGAGGCCTTGGGTACGAACAGGATCTCCAACTCAGCTCTATGACATAGAGTTAAGTTTCCGTGCTTTGAGTTTGATTATTATTATTATCTGCTGCATTTGGCCCAGGAAAAAGAAAATTTCGTGTTCTCCTGTCCGGCAAGATAAAAGGTGGTAATGACTTGTTGTGTAGAGAGAATATAGCTTAAGTCATGGCTCGGTTTAGTCATTTTAATCCCAAAACCTAACAATGAACTAAGGGAAATACCGCCCGATCAAATTCCTCAGCACCATCTCGAAAGACTTTTTTTGCGTGGTGCACAGTACCACCCTTCACCTGAGCCATGTCTGACAGCTTCTGGTGATTGACGTCAACAACTGAGATCACACTGTCACGTGTATCACTTGGACTGGACATAGAGATGGCATTTGACCTGAGCCATGTCTTGCAGCTTCTGGTGATTGACGTCAACAACTAAGATCACACTGTCGGGTGTATCATGTTGGACATAGAAATGGCATTTGAACTGAGCCATGTCTTTCAGCTTCTGGTGATTGACGTCAACAACTGAGATCACGCTGTCGAGTGTATCACGTTGGACATAAAGATGGCATTTGACCTGCGCCATGTCTTGCAGCTTCTGGTGATTAACGTCAACAACTGAGATCACACTGTCGCGTGTATCACGTTGGACATAGAGATGGGATTTGACCTGAGCCATGTCTTGCAGCTTCTGGTGATTGACGTCAACAACTGAGATCACACTGTCACGTGTATCACTTGGACTGGACATAGAGATGGCATTTGACCTGAGCCATGTCTTGCAGCTTCTGGTGATTGACGTCAACAACTAAGATCACACTGTCGGGTGTATCATGTTGGACATAGAGATGGCATTTGAACTGAGCCATGTCTTTCAGCTTCTGGTGATTGACGTCAACAACTGAGATCACGCTGTCGAGTGTATCACGTTGGACATAAAGATGGCATTTGACCTGCGCCATGTCTAGCAGCTTCTGGTGATTAACGTCAACAACTGAGATCACACTGTAGCGTGTATCACGTTGGACATAGATATGGGATTTGACCTGAGCCATGTCTTGCAGGTTCTGGTGATTGACGTCAACAACTGAGATCACACTGTCGCGTGTATCACGCTGTACATAGAGATGGCATTACAGCGGCAATATGAAGACCTAGTATTCAAGCTCAGAAGACGATCGTTCCCAAGCGTATCACCAAGCTTTCCAGAAGAGCGGTCCCATTGGAGTTTGCTCTCTCCGATCCGAGATACTGGCTGGTGGTTTGCAGGGGAGTTAACTGCTTCCCACATGCTACGCGAGTTTACAGACACGGATGATAATAGTCCCATCCCAATGGGACAGCTTGTCAAATGGATGGATGATCTTGCTGAAATACTTGGGCCTTATTATTGAAAATGCGGCAACAAGGTACTCATAATATTAAATTAAAAAAAATAACATTATTATGGGATGCTATGGGTTTGTTCTTAGTAAACACAGGCAAATACAAACTAATTGATGATACTATTTAAAGATGATTTTACAATAAAGAAAATAATACCTTCTTGTTATGTTAAGTCTAAATAAAATCTCATTAAATATTATAATCAGTAGTTCAGTTCAGTACATAAAGTATATTTAAGGTGATAGGATATATAAAAAACATTATTTTAAATCATTTCTACTGCCAATGAATAAGAATAAGTCTGAAAACTGTAATGATTTATTTATTTTTAAACCAAACACTGCGGTCCTAACTGACAAAAATAAAAAACAAAGTTCTCACAAAGAGTCATATCTGCTTTAATTAAGTATAAGTCAATTAATACAACACTTAGAGCTTTAAGGCAAACACTTACTTAAAGGGTATTTTTTTTACTATAGTAAAACGTTATGACTTCATTAATAAAGGCAAAACTAACTTTATCACAGTGTCATCATTACAGCGCCAAACCGCAAAACGCTTGCACTCGAAAACTATCAAAAGGCAGATAGGTCAGTTAGCAAGAACTGGGACGATATATGAATTTTAAATTTATTAATTATTTAAAAAAATATGAGCAATTATGTTTTTTGGCGTTGAACTAAATACTCCGCACTCAAACAAAAGTTTCTAAACGAGCCCCGTTAAATGTCGAACGTAAAGCAACCTTTCGACACCACTTAAATTCAGATACTTCAAGCCGTACAATAAAAGATTTTGAGTGAAATGAAGCGTAAAATTGAATTCCTTCCAGAGATTAGTCCCTTTTGTCGCGGCAGTGAGGAAATCGCAAGGAAATTGGCCGGGCGAGCGCAGGCATCTGAGTCCGACGCGACGCCTATATCCTGTAGTCACGTAGGCTGCCTTCTGTGTTATGGACGCCTGGTAATTTCCTACGGCCTGTGGTCATATTGAGCATTTCAATGGCTGATCTAGGGTATGCTCGTGCAGAGGGCTGTGTGGACCTGGGAGTGCAGGCATCTGAGTCGTTCGCCTATATCCTGTAGTCATGTAGGTAGCTGCCCACTGTGTTATGGACGCCTGGTAATTTCCTACGACCTGCGGTCACTTGGGCATTTGAGCATTTAAACGGCCTATATCTAGGGTGGACTCGTGCCCCTTGGTGGGGACGTATATGAGCTGATGATGTTGAACGGCCTATCTATAATTAGCAAAACAGCGTACTGTTTCTACATGGACTCTGGTGGTTTGGATGGCATTAAATGCAGTCGTGTGTATCGTAGGGTCGTATACGGCTTATGGTCTATGAGTATTAATTCAGCATATCGACGGCCTCTATAGTTATGGGCTCTAGCGATACATATTGCAATCTAAAATTGCCCTCAATATTTGTCAGACGTGGCGAAAACGCCTGATCACTAGTCGTTTTACGTACTGCCTACCCCGTAAGAGATAAAGGCGTGATTCTATGAACATATTATATCTGTTTAATTCTGCGCATGACATTGTTTCCTACGAATTTGACAAACAAGCCTCTTCCCGCCACCTGCGCTTTATGCAGATAATACTCAAATTGCAACTGTAATTCGCAGCCTGACAACTGTTTCAAAACTGCTCAACACGTTTAAACCGCTTAGCCTCCTCAACAGTGAAACTGGGTTCAACTCAACTCAATGGACGTTTTGCCACTAGATGGCACGTCCACGGCAACGGCAACGGCACGATATCGTGGAACAGATAATGCTACCGATTTGTGAAAAGCATGACTAAATCTTAACCAAAATTGTTGTCGTGCCTTTCCTTTTTCTCAGGACAGACAGTACAGTACAGGTGATAATTTAAGTCAAGTTTTAGTTATTTTGAGAGCATAATGAATCGATACCATTGTATGAAAATCAATGAAATTATATAATCACGCTTTTCCACTTGCCAGCCAGCACGAGCACATTTGTATTCGTTCGTACGTAGCATGTGCGTGTGTGTGTGCGCCCAGAGTGGAAGTAGGTGGACGATATCGTCGACGATATTATCGTTCTAGTGGAAAAACAGAGTGACGATATCGGTATCATGCCGTTGCCGTACCATCTAGTGGAAAAGCAGCCAATGTCTGCCTGCGTCTGTGTTCCGAATGCATACAACCGTAATCTCTTCATAGCGCGAGAGAACAGGCTTCTCATGAGAAGCTCGGTCTATTTCTGTCAGTCACCTTTGACTTAGGGTCAGTTCACAATGGGACGCGATGACGCCATGCGATGCGCACTTTTCAAGATCGTGATACAACTTAAAACTTTATTCACTAAGCAAAAATATATTATTACAGACAGTTTATTGTCAGAACTTAAAAATTCCTCGCTGCGCAGCGCAGGTCACGCGGTGCAGCCTGTCACTTTGTGGTACAAGGTACAATACAACGAGATGCATCATCAATCAAGTAGCATCGCGCCGCGTCGCATCCCGGTGTGAATTGACTCTTAGGATAGAATGAAAACAAAAAAAACTATTTGCATACGCGTATTCTGGAGACGAATTTTTGAATTATTTGATCTTGAATGCGCATATAAAAGTAGTGAGAATTCAAATGAGCAGTACCTACTGCTTATTTTGTATGTGCAAAGTTCAAATGGTTTGAAAATATCTCTCCTGAACATAATCACATAAAAATATTAGTACAGGCGACGATAATCGACCGTTACTACTCGTCCAAAATATTGGAACTGGTGAATAAATACCCATATTAATAAAAACATTTTAATATCACAAAACAGTCTGAAATATCACCCGATATCCTTAATAATATAGAATGACAATAATAAAATCAGTAATAAATTAAAACTCATGTGACCTATCCTCAATGGCAGAAGGGGGCACAGCATAACAAAAAAAATAGTATTGCCTTTTTTTACCCGACTGTCAAGGAAAGGTTATGTTTTTCGCTACGTTCATATAAACCCTTGTCATACTGCACTTAAATACGTTATTTTATTATGACACGGCCAAAATGCTTAGCCAAAATGCAAATACATGGCAAATACTTTCATGACCTTTTTGATCTTTATTGGTACCATTACCATATTGGTACCTTGACTATCAGTATGCTATAAGAGCATAATTTATTGCTGATTATTGTTATTATTAAAAACTAGGAATCTACTGCGATTTCTTGTCTTCACTAGAGTTTGGTTTCTCACTCTCGTCGTCACTGTATTTGCTCGGGGTTTCACCAGGTTTCAGAAGTTTGCCGACGATGTCGTATTTCTCTGTGAATAATAAAAGAACATTTCAACACACATAATAACATCAA
>JARACY010002299.1:0-44402 GCA_029255725.1 Scrobipalpa atriplicella | reverse complement strand
ATTTCTGTTAGAACAGCGTCAAATCATCTATCATTTACGAAGAAATAGCACTATTACACTTCCTACACGAATGCCATTATAGCGCAATTTGTACTTCATACATGTCGAGACTGAAACCGCATGAGACATCGATATTGACTGTTTGCTTAATATAAAATTTAACGTAATCGACTTTACGTCGGTGGCGTCGCGTATGTAAGCGAACATACTCTTTCCAGCCAGTAGTGATATCCCACTAATGTACTTTCTCCTACAATCTTTTCTTGTGATGACACGCTAAAATTTGCGATTAGTCGTTTGAGTTTAGGTTTTACCGCTGTGGGATTTAGGTGTGTTTTAGTTTGTGAGGTAGAGTTGGAGTTAGGATAATTCCAAGTTTAAAAGGTGATGTCAATCTTTATCGCAGGGAAGTAAGGGGAGGTCGAAGGTAGGGTGCGGTGCGGCGCTGCGTCGATTGTAATCACGCAAATGGCTCATATCGAAATGTCACATTCGCATTGATGTTTCGTTGTCATATTTGAGCTGAATAGTTTGAGCTGTTCTTAAAGTTAGTAGAAGATCGCAGTTGATAACTTCTTTCTTATTTGTAGATTCTCTCGAACAGTGTAGACACCAGCATATCGCTGGCCTTGCTAAATGAACTTGCTAAGAAGAATACCTACTTATGGTTTTCTGTACCTATAATTAATCCAAACTCTCTCGCTTATGTAAAGCAAAAGTAATCCAACCGTAGTCACGCTCACCACGGAGTTCGTCACAGGTACGTCGCCCGCGCCCGCCGAAGTGTGCATGACTACGGGTGGCCTACTTGGTTCTGTTTTACGAATGATGACATTTTAATTTAAATACCTATTTTTATTTATTTTATGTACTTAGTGTGTGGTTTGCGTTGAAGTATAGGTATATCACTAATACATGACGTGGTTTAAACGAACGCAGTATTTTTTTACACCCTGTATTACAAGTACTCCACATGGCGAGTACGTTTTCCGGCAGTCCACCGTACCGGGTGCAGGCTACCCGCTCACTGCGATCGCCGCCTCCATTAAAATAACTCGTTAAAATTTATCATCGACCCGCTTAATCGCTTTAGCGCCACCATCTGGGATTTTATGATTTTTCTGCTTGCTCTGTACACTTTCGTGGTCATTTACAATGTATACTAAATTGCTTGCGTGAAGTTAAAAGCTTCGCAAAAACATTTTTAAAACACCTCTTTGTTTAACCAATTTTTGTAATCTAAACCTAAATTGTTTTAAACAACGTCGCTTTCTATTATAATTTTACGATTATGACGCAAAAATGAAATTCCCTTTGAGGAAATCCAATTTAATCAAATTATGCCGGATTTTCTGCAGCTGCGGTATTCCGTGGCGCACTCAGAAGATAATTAAATAATTAAGAATGTATGAATGACGCTGTAAAGCCGTTTCCCTGATATTGTAATAATGCAGCCCGGAGTTATGTCCAGCCTAAAATAATATTTTGTGTAAATGTTTGAAAATAAACAGGCCGCGTTCAACCGGTATGCTTTACGCTCGGAATGTGTAGTAACTTTGCAGTCGTAGCTACGTTTTGCGGCAATTTAATACTGAAATGAGTTTATTATAAGCCGAGATTCAAATTTCAATTTATATCTCACCACACCGCGATGAATTGTTATCTAAGGCTTACCTTTGGGTGTGCTCTTCTGGGAAAGGCCACTTTGGGATCAATCTGAAATGAAAACATTACATTTTAGCATTTTGTATGAGCAAATTACATTTTGTAAAATATGGCTATTCTGAACAGGTTGGAATTGAAATAAGTAGGTATATAAGCTTTTCAACATTGTGAATAAATATTTAGGCATAAATTTGTTCGAAAGGACAGCATAAGTATTCATCTTTTACGGCAGTTGTCGTAAACATCAATAAAGGGCATTCCCTGCATTGGGCAGAAGCATTCCTTGTGAATATATTATGTAAAAATATTCAAGTGTGGTGACAAGAAAAAATACCCCCAATTTGTGCAACTCCTTGTCATCAGTACGAATAGTATTGTTTGAGTGATAGGTACGAGTACAATACAGATTCTTTTTAAAAAACCTTCTGTGAAACATCCTGTCGTGTATCGATCCTAAAACCATTTTAAAGCTAGTCCAAAAACATCTTCGGAGTTCCGGACTAATCAGACACCGCACGTCTAGCTCGGAGGCGAGCACGATAAATTCCCGGCCTTCCCAGCCCCGGAGCTCGCTCGGACCAACCTTAAAATCCAGCCTGCAAAAAAGCATCGGACTGAAAGTCCTGCCCGTGGTCCTGTCACTCGATTTCGCCTCTCGTCTCTTTCATGTAACCGAGCGCCACTATTTCATACGTGGCAGTGTTTAAGCCCTCAGATTTTCTCCCGGCAGAGAACGAACGCCCCAGGTCTTTTTGCTCCTGCCCCGACGCGCACTGACCGCCATAAACGCAAAATATAAACCCAAAGAAGCTTTGACATTTTTAGAGGTGAAATGTTTCATTTTCACTTGCTGCAGCGATTTTGTCTTTGAGCTTTGATGAATGTGCGCGTTTGTGTCTTTGCAATTTGTAAATTTACTTTTTCGTGAACGATAAAAAGTTGCTTGTGAGACAAAAGTTGTTCGTTATTCCGTAAAGGTGTGTGGGTTGTCCTTACGGGTTACGACAATATTATTGGCTTTTGAGGCTTTTTTTTTGTTCGAATATGAAAGATAGGAGAACGGAAAATAAGTAATGAAATCCGAAAACTAAATTAACAAGTTTGCAGAAATGAATCCCGGAGTCTATTTATTTGCAAAATAAAATTACGAAAGTTGTAAATAAATTAATTTTGAAAAAGTTCTTTTAGTGTAATACACAATAGATGCGCGAGCCGTAGGCATCCACGGCACGTAATTACGAAGCAACCGTGAGAGAATAATTTAAAAGATTTTGCCCAAGAGGACTGCATTATTACAATATCAGGGAAACGGCTTTACAGCGTCATTCATACATTCTTAATTATTTAATTATCTTCTGAGTGCGCCACGGAATACCGCAGCTGCAGAAAATCCGGCATAATTTGATTAAATTGGATTTCCTCAAAGGGAATTTCATTTTTGCGTCATAATCGTAAAATTATAATAGAAAGCGACGTTGTTTAAAACAATTTAGGTTTAGATTACAAAAATTGGTTAAACAAAGAGGTGTTTTAAAAATGTTTTTGCGAAGCTTTTAACTTCACGCAAGCAATTTAGTATACATTGTAAATGACCACGAAAGTGTACAGAGCAAGCAGAAAAATCATAAAATCCCAGATGGTGGCGCTAAAGCGATTAAGCGGGTCGATGATAAATTTTAACGAGTTATTTTAATGGAGGCGGCGATCGCAGTGAGCGGGTAGCCTGCACCCGGTACGGTGGACTGCCGGAAAACGTACTCGCCATGTGGAGTACTTGTAATACAGGGTGTAAAAAAATACTGCGTTCGTTTAAACCACGTCATGTATTAGTGATATACCTATACTTCAACGCAAACCACACACTAAGTACATAAAATAAATAAAAATAGGTATTTAAATTAAAATGTCATCATTCGTAAAACAGAACCAAGTAGGCCACCCGTAGTCATGCACACTTCGGCGGGCGCGGGCGACGTACCTGTGACGAACTCCGTGGTGAGCGTGACTACGGTTGGATTACTTTTGCTTTACATAAGCGAGAGAGTTTGGATTAATTATAGGTACAGAAAACCATAAGTAGGTATTCTTCTTAGCAAGTTCATTTAGCAAGGCCAGCGATATGCTGGTGTCTACACTGTTCGAGAGAATCTACAAATAAGAAAGAAGTTATCAACTGCGATCTTCTACTAACTTTAAGAACAGCTCAAACTATTCCAGCTCAAATATGACAACGAAACATCAATGCGAATGTGACATTTCGATATGAGCCATTTGCGTGATTACAATCGACGCAGCGCCGCACCGCACCCTACCTTCGACCTCCCCTTACTTCCCTGCGATAAAGATTGACATCACCTTTTAAACTTGGAATTATCCTAACTCCAACTCTACCTCACAAACTAAAACACACCTAAATCCCACAGCGGTAAAACCTAAACTCAAACGACTAATCGCAAATTTTAGCGTGTCATCACAAGAAAAGATTGTAGGAGAAAGTACATTAGTGGGATATCACTACTGGCTGGAAAGAGTATGTTCGCTTACATACGCGACGCCACCGACGTAAAGTCGATTACGTTAAATTTTATATTAAGCAAACAGTCAATATCGATGTCTCATGCGGTTTCAGTCTCGACATGTATGAAGTACAAATTGCGCTATAATGGCATTCGTGTAGGAAGTGTAATAGTGCTATTTCTTCGTAAATGATAGATGATTTGACGCTGTTCTAACAGAAATCTAATATATCTATAACTGGTGATGTTAAATAACACTGTTAATACAACCGAGTTTACTCAAATAATGAAAAGCGTAGGTAGATAAAGTTCGTGAAAGCTTTCCTAGAAAAACAAAATCACAGGAAATGTTTTAACTGATAAAGTGCTAGTAAGTAAACAAGGTAAAGAAACAATTTCAGGAAATAGGAAAAAAGCTGCCGTAAAACTTGTTAACTACTTTCTTCGCGTGCTGCAGTAAAAAAATGTTGCTCCACACGATTACTGTCAGCGAGTTGCCAGACAGCCTGCTTAGGTTTCAATTAAAATCCCGATAATTAACAAATGTCACACGCTGGGGCGGAGCTAAAGACAAGAAAGTTTAATGACGTGCACTCCGAGCAGGCGGTAAGTGAATTTATTTACGTGCAGAAGACGCATGAGTGTCGACGGGGCGACACTAAGTGGGGACCGCATCATTTGCTGTTCAGTCGCAACGCGCACTCTAAACTCCTCCTAATTGGAACGAATTTGGCTGCAGGTGCAATACTCGACTTGGCTCAAGATTAGGGGCGAGCTATTGCGAGTATATTCCGGACCGTTCCGTCTGAAATATTTGACGTGCAAAGCGCGACTTGCGGCTCGCAGCACCCGTAGCACCCGCCGGCGTCTACCCGCGCCACCAAGCCGTCACCCACGTGCGCTCACACTAACTTGAATTAAATTAAGAACAATATTTACCCTCGCAGCCCAGATAAATGATATTGCACAGTTAAGCCAGAGTTAATGTTTAGTGACGACTTATGTACCCACATTCTTAGAATAAGCTAGTGAAATGCTGCTACGAGAATGCGACGGCTTAATACAAACCTAGTTGAAGAGAAAGAGATACACGAGTCCGGAGAACACCTCCGAGACTTAACGAGGCGCGACTATACCGCGTAGACAAATAATAGGACGACGACGCAGTTGTTCAGCATTGTTTTAATTGATAGCTTTTACTTCGCTACGGAAAAATGCAAACAAGTTTGCGACATGATCGGAAAACACTTTGACACAGATTGTTTGTAAAGTAGGGCTTTGCTTTGCCGTCGCCAAAGACGAGCCGTAATGAAACCGCCAGGGAGGTGGCTCGACAAACGTCATTACTGGGGCACGCATAAATATGCAAGGCAGGTAACGCACATTTTCATGCGACGTCGCAAGAATTTTATCGCTCGTTTAATTCTGTGAGAAAAAAATGGGATTCTTTTTGGTGTAACAGGAGAGAGGTGGCTGCGTGGGAACCGACACGTTGCCTCCTTCGGCCTATCCGCACCTAAGTGCAGCCGAAATATATATTCACCACTCGGCCAGATATTACTTTCTCTTAAATACCGGCGTCGAGAGCGTAAACGGACGGAAGGGAAGACGTAATCTTATCCATCAGTCGAAGCCGAACCTTATTCGTTAGGCACTAATGTGGGGCCCTTTGTAGCTAGACGTGAACTATTAACGTGTGTTTTATTCATCCTCTTTTCCTTAACAATTGCTGCGAGCCTTAATCACATAATTTGTTTTTCGGAAGGGCCTCGTAAAAGTACTTAAACATCCTAGCTCGTACTTTACAACAATCTTTCAAGCGTGTAATCGAGGAGTAAAGGAATCGTTTCCAAAACATTTACTCTGATAAAGAAAGTAAGCTTGAAATCGTCATGTCTTAACTTTAGCTGGACTTGAATTGAAAGCAATTTTCGTTGGAATATTGAAACGGAATCGAGTGTAATCCTAGTATGAGCTTAATATCGAGACTTAGCCGTCACAAAGCTGGCAGCAGCGGCGGCGGTGGACAATGCGGCCGGCGGTCTCATGAGACAAAGATTACGCACTGGCCCACCATCGTTCGAGCTCGCTCGACTAAAACGTTGATAAAACCAACGATATAAAAACTGCTGGAATCGTTTTTTATTCGAAATTACCTAATTAGGGCCAAAACACACCAGCGTCACGTTCCGCGGCGGAAAGTTCCGTCAACACGCTGACAATGCTTTTTGCATTGCCTAAAACACACCTGCGTCATCTTCCGCGCTCCGTCGAGCGGAACCGAACTCTCCGCGCGACGGAAAGTACCACGCTATGTGCGCGCGCAACATATTCTTTTAAAATATCCAGTGACGCGTAGAGGGAAAAAGAATGGACTCGGCATAAACCTCATTACTTAGTTACTAACATATCCGCGTCTCTTTTTAACTTATGAGAGTAATCCTTTATAAAAAAGGACAACATTAGTTTTATCGAGTTTTATCATTACGGACTATTTATAATTGTCCTTTTTTCATTAGTTCTCCCATACGTATAGGAAGGCAAGAAGCTTTGGCCATGCAGCCTTATCTGAAAATCATTACCTATTTTCATTTGTAGTCATGGATTTTCATGAAAAAAAATGAATCGTTCAGTGTCGTCGGATTTATTTTGCTAAATAGACCGTGTTCTGGAATGATAGTACTTGCATTTTATTTTATTTTCACGATTAATTAAAAAACCGGCCAAGTGCGAGTCGGACTCGCGCACGAAAGGGTCCTTAGCATCATTTATGAAAATGGCAACAAAATCATATCCGTTTCCCGAATCGCACTTGACCAGTTTTTAGTATTTGTTGTTATAGCAACAATATAAATAAATCATCTGTATAAATTTCAACTATCTAACTATCACGATTCATGAGAAACAGCCTCCAAAACATTATCTACAAAAACGAGCAAAAAAGTAATTTTTATTATTTGTTGTTATAGCGGCAACAGAAATACATTATCTGCAAAAAATTTCAAGTCTCTATCTCACGGTTCATGAGATACAGCCTGGTGACAGACGGACAGACAGACAGACAGCGAAGTCTCAGTAATAAGGTCCCGTTTTTACCCTTTGGGTACGGAACCCTAGAAACCAGCTAATTCTGGAATAAAATCAAAATGGACTGCAAGTAAAAATGCGAAAGAAACGAAACGCATGGCCTGTGTTTCTATTAGAAACTCGTGTTGGAAACCTCGTTTCACTTGTTATTATGACTCTACTCTTTGCTTTTTACTTCTTTTTGTCCAAAGAGCAGAGTAAATATTTTTGTCAAGATGACAATATGCCATAATCGTTGTCTACTTGTCTGTATTGTTGTATTTTTAACATTTTTATTCAAATTGGGTCAAAATCTTGGAAAATACCAAGCAAGCCTGTGTTGCCAAGAAGTGGCCAATAGCCATGGACACTGAAAGCTCGATTAAGATCAAGAATAGATGCGTTCGAGATGTGGTGTTGGCGTAAAATGTTGGGTATCCCCTGGACTGCGCGCCGCACTAACGTCTCTATTCTTCAGGAGCTCAAAATAGAAACACGCCTGTCAACAATATGTCTCCAAAGGTCCCTATCTTTCTTCGGTCACGTCGCCCGACGGGAGCCGGAAAATCTAGAGAAGCTTATACTAGTTGGGCACGTGGAAGGGAGAAGGAGTAGAGGAAGAGCACCTACCCGGTGGACAGATGCCATTTTGCAGTCCATCAAGTGCAACACCCAGGGGGCAATCCACCAGGCCCAGAACAGATGTGTCTGGAGAGCCCTGACCCGCAACGCTACTTTTGGTGGTCACGACCCTCAGACATGAGGAAACGACGAAGAAGAGAGTAGGCGCAAGGAAGTCAAGGAGAAAGCGGAATGCAGGGAGACCTGGCGTTTACTTCATAATACTCAACCGACAAGAGCAATGCTCTTACATGAATTATGATGATACAACAGTATTGGTATTTTGCAATTAGGTTGCTGCTATAATACACAGTGTGATGATCATTTTTTAGAGTATTAATAAATAACAATGATAATAATTAAAATTGTTTTTTTTTTTCAAGCAACTAGGCCCATTTTAAAATCAATACAATACTATACAATAAAACTTATATCTATTATACAATACTATAAATACATTACAAATGGATAAGGAAATTTTTCATTCAGCAGCGAGGGTAAATTACTGGTTTTCAGCCATCATCCATAATTGTTATGATAGTAGCGGTTTCTCGGCCCAATGTTGAGATCTGATTACCGGCTTTTCTACTCCACTTTGATCGGTCTTCGGCAATCGCTGGTGTGAGATAATTCTCATCCATATCCGCTTTTTCGACGTCTAGCCAGCGCTTATTCGATCTGCTGCGTGATCTAGGGCCTTGGACAGGGATCGTACCGTAAAAGACGACTTTCCTGCAGCTTATCCCATGCTTATCCCCTACGTCGTGGAATTTGAGGCTGTAATGGACGTGGTAACGAATGCGATCGAATCTCGTAACGCTACGCATCCTTCGCAACATTTGCATATTGTTTTACAAGACCGTTAGGTACTGGTGTGATGATGAACAACAAATAATAATAAAAAATACTGAAAACTTTTATCACTTTTATCAGGATTGGTTCTGTCTGTACAACAAAGCATAATTTTGAAACTCCACTCTTGGATGGATGCACTCCAAATGTTTACCTTTTTCTGAGGACTCTGTAATTCCCAGTAACTCCAGAAAATTAATATTTTCCAAAAAGTTCATCATGTCATAAGTCACAACACAAATGTGACAACATCAAAGAAGAAGCCATTTTGATGTCATTTAGCGCGTAACAAGACGCCGCGGAAGGTTCGGTTGGTGTGTTGTATACGACGGAAGGTTCGGCGACCGAAGATTCCGACGCGGAACGCGACGCTGGTGTGTTTTAGCCCTTAGGAATAGACTAAAACAAATCCTGTATCGTACCAAAAACTATCAGAAGTAAAATAGCTTCGTCTTCAGAGTATGCAAAATGGAAACCCTTTTTATGTTCTAGCGTGACACCCACCTTTTATAAAAGCAAAAGAGTGACTCACAGCAGAAATACAACATCATACACTAAATGCTCTTCAATCATTCAGATAACTTCTATGTTGTTTTTCTAGGTGTGATTTTTAAGCTTTAATAAATTTATTTTTTACGTTTATTCTAATAACTAGGTAGGTACTCTAAACCGCTATATCGATTATAATCAGTATATTTGACTTTGCCAAGTGGAGTGATTCCTAATGCTTGCAACAGTGTGCACGGCATGTCACATCTAGCAAGCAGCTCGTTATCCGTGACCGGCATACCGACAGACATCCGGCGCAGATATTTGCAGTCAAAACAGACTTAGGGCGCTTCGTGCTGCACTCTGTGCATGTCACTCTGCTTCTGTATTATTTATTAACTCCAACGAGCTTCCGATGTTACTTTATTCCATTGTGCAACTGTATCTACGCCGGTTCCTGATGTCCGAGAACTTTGCTGCGGACTGACACGACTGGTAGAAACTTTTCGTGCATAGAATGAATGCCTGTCAGCCGAACGCAAACATGGAGCCGAAATACTTGGTGTATTATTTAGTCTACCGCATATCCAAGCCGGATTGTTTATTATACTGCCGGAATACGAAATGCAGTTTAAAACTGTTCTCAGCGTATTCTTAAAAGTTCAAATCGAGTGGAATAAGAATGGATAAGATTCATACGTTTGAGTTTCAGTTACGTATCACGTAGTGATATTTAGATTCAATTCGGTTTATGGGATAGCTTGCAAGAAGATTTGATATTGAATACAGTTTTATGTCTGAAATCAGTCAGAAATTGAAGCCTTGTGTACTTTGGTAAAGTGGGCGGTGTTATTTGGGAGCCGGTGTGAGTAAAAGACTCTATATTAAGCATTCCTGTCCCCCAATCTCTTCAGGTGGGGCCATGAACTCAACTTCAACTTATTATTTCGGAGCCACATGCGAGATGCGACGCGTTGTTTTTATCCTGCCTCCGCCTAATATACTTACGTATGTACATATATTTAATAATTTTATTAAATTCTTCGAGACTTCTTTTTGTTTTCTTTGAGAATTTAATTTATTTCCGCTTTTGTTTAATCGTCTTTGGAAATAATGATGCTTACAAATTGAATCAAAATCAATTTATTACAGTGGGTGTTTTGGTTTAAAATTTGAAGCTTTTCACCGCTCAGGAGGAGAACCGTAGTGGCCTAGTTGGTTATGGCGTTAGGACGGTTTTCCAAAGACGCAGGTTCAAATCCTGTCTACGGTTGAAATTTTTGATTCGTTGTTTAAAATATTTTTAAATTTGAAGCTTATTTCTATCCGCATTAAACGATAAAAAGACCGCATTTCACCCAAATGAATCTGTTACATCGTTAATCGTCACCACAACCGGACCGAGGCGTGGCATTAAAATGACATCAAAAATGTATGGAGGCACTATTTAGATATTCCAGTTTCGCGGTACTCGCGTGCAGCCGATATACGAAAGCTACTGGCCCGCTGCCCATTAAAGCAGATTACGGACGAAAAAATCAACGAGCTCTTGGCGTTATGAGTTAATTTTGGAAGAATAACGCGGCCGTCGGTTAGTGTTTCCCTTTATTTGGTGTTCCGGCCGCTCGGTTTGTTTAAACGGGTAATCCGGCGCAAAAACACGCCGCCGCTACATTATGTAGTGGTGGCACACAAATGTGTGTTCGCAACGTTGTCGGAGCGTAATCGTCGGACGATAAAAATCACTTAGAGCGTTTAGAACCGCTCTAGACGTTACCGCTAACTACAGAGAGTGCTTATATAACAGCCGTGTTTACAGTGACCCAGGATTCTCTTCTTTTAATAAGAGATTAGTAACTAGTTTACCGTCCCACTCGCGCTACTTGACCTCTGTAATCACGCTCAAAGCTGCCCAGAGAGATATAATACCCAAAACAAACTCTATTAGGGGTAATGAGGACAGCGCGCTCTTTTATTTGACTCGGATATATCTCAAGTCATACGTTGAGGAAATTATTTGGTTCCATTATTTTCCTGCCTGGCTGCAATCTTCTTCTCTTAATCCTTTGGCTTGTTGCCATGCCCTTTTATTCAGCGCCACAAAATGGTTCTTTCATACCTTATTTTGCTGCAGATCTTAAAACTCTTATGTTATTAAAGGCATCACATTTGAAAAAAGAATATGGTGGAATTCTGTACGCGCGCGCGCCTGGTCTCAAACGTGTTTACAAGTTATGCAATAATTCAAATAGCGTACTACAGCAAATTTATGCAGTTGCACGGTAACATACTTCAATGGCTGCATTGGAAAGCATTTTATTTCCATGGACGTCGGCGACTAGTTTCGTATTTTCGAATTCAGCCGGAGAGCTCTGAACGTGTTAGGTGGCAATATGAATTTATTATCATGATGAATTTAATGCGTTAAGGGTGGATGTGATTTGGTAAAAACGCATCGGAATTTAACTAAGCGCTTTTTACGCTCGACTGACTATCGCAGATTTTACTTGTGCTTTTCAGAGTCTTCCATTGTCGCATTTCCGCTGAATCGCCCTACGACAGTTTATTCAGCGGGCTTTTATAAACCCAGAAAGTTATTTTTAACGTAAATTAAGTACGCGAGCAAAGATAATAGGCTTATAATAATTAGGAGCTTTGTAACTTTTTCCGGAGTAAATTTTTTCAAAACTTTTTATAAGCAGACAGTGGAAAAGAGGAAGTAAAAGTTGGCATAGTTAATTTTAGTGCGTTGTCTCGTTGAAGCTGACTGGGTGGAATTTAAGAGTCATCCCGGCTCGTACGCAGACCCTGGCTCGACAAAAGCCAGCCCAAGGGAGGCGGGGATGGCGGGAAAAGGAATTTTTAATTGGCCTCGAAATAAAAGCCCATACAACTTACTACAAAAATGCTTTTTTCACAACGCAATTCGTTACGCCTGGCGTTGCGCGACGTAACCACTTATACAAAAATTGTGGAAGAGATATATTACAGACAGAGACAGGAATTTTATAACGATATTAAACTGTTTTAGGCGGACAGTATTATGAAAAGTTATACTTAAATATTGAATTCGTATATTTTTTGTTACAAATATATTGCACATCAACCCTTTGAACTTTGATAGAGACAGACAGACAATTACCTAAAATTAAGTTGCAAGCATTATGAAAGCTTATTTTATTATTATTTGCATTTCTATCTGTTATTAGTGTTTGTAGCTGCATAATTGTTTTTGACCTTCCATTATGATTCATTGTATTTGATATACTACTTAGGTGCTATACTTATTGATCCTAGAAAGGTACCTCAACTCAATTTACGTTTGCATAAACGAACATTAGGTACTGTTAAGTACTTACCTACCAAAAGTGTAAAAGTTGTCTTGAAACATTTCCGTGAATTTAAAATTCGATAAAACAGTCACAAATGATTCTCGTGCCATCAACAACTTAACTCAATTCGTCCCTCAACGAACCAATTTGTATATATTTAAAAAATAAAATTGCCGAGTACCCGCAACCGGCCAACGGTCACCGGTACAGAGTGCATCGTATTTCTGAACACCGCCGATATGAAACCACATAAAACATCTCGCTTTTCCTGTGGAAGTGAAAATTTAAAATTCTACAAAAAGGTGAACGATATATAAAAATAATAGCTTTCCGCTTCGCGGTTTCACTTGCGGCTAAAAAAGTTTTTGCATGTGAATAAGGAATTTTCCCGTAGTAAAAATTTGCTTGTGTTTCATTATCATTACCAGTCATGATCAATCCGTCTTTAAATTCGCGTCCTTATCGAAATACCACGTAAAAGAATTCCCGGGGGAATGAGACATTTTTGTAGTAGAAAGTATTACCATCTATTCCTATCAAATTTCATCAAATCCAATACAATTATTTAGGCGTGAAGAGCAACAACATACAGACAGCGACACTTTCGCATTTATAATAAATTTAAAAGTATGGTTATTTTTTCATTCGTCGTGATTTATTAATGCCAGTCGTAAATGCCATTTAGCAACATGATGGGAACATTTGTGTCATATTCAGGATATGCCGATGACATTTTGATTGAAGTTTTTACTCCCTAAACCCAATGAGTCATTGCTCACTTCATGTTCTTTTTTACTGACGTATCTACGTTAAATCTAACTTTATAATCACGTAAGTAAAATTATCATAAATTATTCACATTTTAAAAAGATAATACATGAAATAGGTTTTTATAAAATAAAATAAATACAGCACAACATACCTAAACTACACATTCAAAGTCGTTTCTTGTAATATTTTTTTACGTGAATGAACAGAACATTTAAATTTAAAAAGAAAAACAATAGTTTTCAATAATTAAGGTTCTTATTATTGCTTTTATTTTTGTTTAATTGCTTGGTATGAAATACATTTTCAGACTGAAAGTAGTTTCACAACGCCGGATTTAAATAACGTCGAAATATTTGGTTACTTTTCATTGAGTTGAAAGTGTTTTTATGTTAACTTTGTAAAATTTACCAATTTAGCTTGTCAAGTTTTTCGTCCCATGCATAAAATACAACATGTTTGACTTATGTCATTATGTCGTACTTCTATTACTAGTTGTAAGTAAATTTTCATGACGAGTTAGTAAAATATGTATGACATGATTATTTCAAAATACTTGTTGTAAGTAAGTTGTATGAAATATTTAGCTGATTAAGTAATCTAAATTACGCCAATTTCCAGTGAAAATAAGATTTTCATCCCATTCCCATTAATTAAATGTGTAACGATTCTACGATTTAAAAAAAACAAGACGTTATGTGTCTCTATTTTCCCCTTCTATTATTAGTTGTAAGCCAATTATTTATATATTTTTCATAACTTACGGGTTATTGCCTGAAATAAATGCCTTATTATTATTATTATAACGAGCCCGTTTATTATGTATGATATGATTACTTCAAAATACTCTTGGTATGCAGTAGATTAAGTAATTTAAAGTTAGCTAATTTCCAGTGAAAAGAAATATAAAACTCGTTCCATACGGTTCACTTGTTTGAAACACTTCCGATCGATGAGCCTTGGAACTAAGTTGAATTGAGAAGTAAATAAGTTTCAATATTTCCTCTTAATAAAATATAAATGGGGAAACTTTACTTGTACTTATTTGAAGGATGGAGTGCTTCAAGAAAACTGATGCAGATAGAAAGTATAAAGTACCTACTCGTATTTCAAGTTTCTTCTGTAGTAATTACAGTTTTCTTTGCGCTTATAAAGCTGCACTAAAGCTTCTAGGTTTACCATTATGAACAATAAAAATAGTCTTAGGATAAGTACTTCTTTTTTCTTTGAAGTTCTTTTAACACCTCATTGCAATATCTAACTGTCTTTATTATAAATGAAGTAGGTATTTCAGAAATCAACCACTCTTTAAAACATTCATATTTATACCCGTGACCACATTATGACCCAATACGCCCAATATTTTGCGCACTATAATTCCCAAAAATAAATTCTAGTTTATTATTACACAGTTTGTTGCGCTAGACGACCTCTTTGCGGGAAACTTGGTCGCATGTCTGTACGTCATAAATTGTCGTGCACATTTTTCGGGAGTATGCCTGAACATAATAGCCTTCTGCGTCATCAATATTTATAGAGATGTTTACGATTGGCCCACTAAACTGTTCACATGCTTTCCCTTTGTGTACGAACTTACCGAGGTCACAGGTCGGCTGTAGTTCGGCTAAGTTTTATGTATTCATGTTAAGTAATGTTGTATTTGAAAATGTTCAGGATGTAAGCACTTCTTGTCATGAAAATTTCCTTACACACGACCTACAGCGAAACGACTATACTTAGAAATATGCGCGTAAAACACGAGCTTAAATACGATGTAACGTTGCAATATGAGCCAAGAAAGACAATGCAAAAGCACGCAAAAGCTTGCACTTGTCAAACATAGAAATTTAGAGGGATTAGGCGATTGAAAAATAGATACGATAATCGAATCGCAAAAATAATAAGCACGTACAACAATAGAAAGAAAAGCCAATACAAGAGCGCTGAATGTAAACACTATCGCGATCTTCCGCGTTCGTTTTATGTAAATTGAGAGAATGCTCTCTCTTCCCGCTCGATTTGCGGGGCTTCGGCTAATCTTGCGCCAGTCGACTACAATTTAATCAAAGCAAACAACGTCGAGCGCAGTAATTTATCTACATTATTTCGCGGCAAGCGATAGTAATCGACTTTTTTCTCCATCTGTACACAGTACGCGCTCGTTATATGTCTCGGAGCCCAAGACACAAAGATGATTATTATCTACATAAACGGCTAGACGTTATATAAATAACATCTCTCTTATATTTTTGTTGGGAGATTTGGCAGAATTGTTTGGTTTATCGATGTCGCCGTCCGATTGAAGAATAGTGCAGATTGGGATATGTCTGGTTGTAATGTCAAGTCTTCATATTTTTATGACACGGCCTACTCGTATTACTAATCTACGATTTCAATAACGTAAGTATCCAACCATATAGTGTATAACTTACATAATTAGAGAAACAAAAAATTCTTATAATGCTAGGCCTACGTCATAATCTACCCAATCTTGGGCTGTGACGATGAGGATGACATAGATAATTAAGGTAATACTTAACTTATCCATGCCAACAAATAAGTAAAGTACATACTACAATAAAACACCGAATACATTTGCTGGATCGTCTCTAGTACACATTTAAATGGGCCATTTCCTAAAATTCCTAGGCAGTTTATGTACTGCTTGATTTTTCTATCGGCCGATAGAGCTACTATGTCCTACAATTAAACACTGGCCTCTAGGACACATATGAAGTCGTAAGTTAACATTTTCCTTTAACGCCTAGGCACATCACAAACTGCCTGATTCTTGAATCGGCCGATAACATAGAGCTACTATGTCCTACAATAAAACACTGGCAACAGTTGACCCATTCATGGATCGTCTCTAGGACACATTTGAAGTCGTAAATGGATAATGGACGTACGCGATACATTAGCATAAGCAACTAGTAAAATACTAAAAGGATTTCGATTTAAGTAGTTACTCGAATTTATTTAAAAGTATTCAGGCTGCTCTTATTTGAGTTAAATGGATATTAGGGATTAGTTAAAATGAAAAAGAGCTTATTGGGTTTTTATTTTACTTGGGTTAAAAGGTAGCTAAAGTATTTTAGAAATGTAGCGTTAACGTATTTATGTTCTTTTTTAAAATAATTTCAAACAAATAACGTCTCTTAATTTTTACTTTGCCAAGTAAAAAATTCCAGTCTCAAAAAGACCTTGTGCTTGAAATTAACAATTGCAATTTCCCCATTACTTTTTTAACACACGTATTTAACTTACGGGCGCAAATTAAAATTGTAGGTGCGTAATTTAAACGTAGGGGAACATAATTTACGTGCGGAAAAATTAAAGGCGGTGGTGATTTAACTTTTTATTGCGGTCGACGGCTATTTTGATGGAGAAAAGAATTTTGCGCCATACTAGTAAAATATACAGGGTGTTAAGAAGAGGGTTTATGGAAAATTAACGGACCTCATCTTTTGCTACTTATTTGTAAAAAAAAAGGCTATTCTTGTTACCAAAGGAATAAAAAAATATGACCCAATAAGCTACATTAGAATGGGGTAAGGCTAGGCAATGATAATAAAATAATATCGAGATGGTCATGCCATTTCTTTCTCAGATTAAATGTAAGTCAACTGTAATAAGTATTATATTGTAACACCACAAAAATAGTCGTGATTTCCATAGTTACAAAGCTTAGTTGTTATAATTATTTAAAGGGAATGTTACTGTTTATTTTCAAGATTTACTTCTATCCCTCGCTTCCTGTGCGGTTGACGAACTGCTACTTCGTAAGGGAAGCAGGCTTGATTTTCACTCACCTTTTTGCCGTCTAATTCGTGTGTTCCTTGCGCTAATACTTTGTCTACACTAGCTGGGTCGCCGAATGTGATGAAACCGAAGCCCCTGCAACAATAAAACAACAATGTTAAAAAGAAATCTTGACATTTTCAAAAAAGTTATTTGTAACTCCCTGTATAAGTATAATTCAAAATGTATGATACACGTAAACTGAAATAACAAACATTCACACCGGTCTATTACAACTTTCACATTCCATTTACTTTTCTAACTCAAACCATACAAAACAGCAAAGTAAAAGCGCTTGTAATAATTCCTAGGAATAATTTATTAGCCGAAAAACCAAGGGGTTCTATGAAATGTGGGTCCCTAGATGGGAAAATTTGTGTAAAGTGCCGGCTGCTAACGGAAAGGTCCGGTGGTCAAATACGGGGTGTAAGGGACAGCATCCCGCAAACTTATAGGGGTTGCTCAGTCAACGAAACTGAACAACTATCACCAGGATTTTTTTTCAGGAAATAAGAAAAAAAAAAATAGCTTTTTCATACAAAATGACCAGCTCGATCAGACAATTTGTATGGAAAAGCAAATATTTTTTTTCGTTTCCTGAAAATAAATTCTGGTGATAGTTGTTCAGTTTCGTTGACTGAGCAACCCCTATCAGTTTGCGGGATGCTGTCCCTTACACCCAGTATATCTACGTTGATTAAATAAACACTCCCAAAACTATTGTTTTTATTGTAATTTAACACTATGGGGCTCGTGTCTACCTCATTTTAAAAGGGTATTATTATAATGTAGGAAGAGATTTTAGCTTGTAAAATAAAATGGCAGTAAGTTATTGCTATTGCTCTTGTAGCCCAAATTAAATACTACAATTTTTTTTACTAAACGACCAACAAGTGTTTTTCCTGTTTTAAAAATCACACGGCTACTCACACATGGGTTTGACAGAGGTATAGACTTCGACGTTTCGACCATATACGTTGGTTTTTATCAGGAGCATCACTTTTGCATAATGACAATATTATTAATTTTTCTTTTTACCTACTACGACAATTTCCTTTTCAACGATAATTTCCTTTCGGAGACCTGTGTTGGTATAGCGATAACTACTGCCATCTTTCAAGTGGGGTGACTGGGCGTCCCAGTAGTTTAAATTCCGTGAAAACTCCAAGTATTTTCTCGAAAAAACGTTGAAATATCTCGGAACGGCGCTAAAGGAGCGGACAGGCCGATAGGAGCTGTCGACTGATTGCAGCGACGTCGTCTAATGACATTTGTATTTATTTTGTCCCCGACTACAGTTTATTCGAGAACTTTAAGAACTTCAGTCAGTGTTTTATTTATTTTATATGCAGTTTATAACATGATATTAAATTCAAAACACTGTTTATTTTTACTAGTAAGGGCCAGTTCACACCGGGAAACTTTGCGACGCGCCGCAAATCTGCATATCACAAAGTGTCAGTGGTGACAGGATGCAACGCGCGGCGCAGCGCGATGCCGTGACTATATTTTTTAAGTTCTTTTCTTACAATGAAATGTGTTTGCATAGTACCTAAATAAAGTCCTATAGTATTGAAAATTATAGTTTCAATTGAAGTTTGGACTTATACCGGTAAATTAATTCGCTACATTAGGCTACGTCGAATACTTGGAATTTTGTGTGTACGCTCTACCTCAATAATAGATTCTGCCTAATTTATCTCTGGAATAGACTAATAGCCATCAAGCCTATCGTAAATATAGCTATGAAGCCTATTGTATGTAATTACAAAATGTAATTTCATTAAGGCCCATATTTATAATCAGCTTTCAAAATTGACAGCAAGTTTGAATTTGTATCAGAATATCACTTCAGTACAAAACGAAGTGTCAAATCCATACTTAATATTGCTCTCACTCTTAAGATCGCTTTATAAATACGACCCTAATACTTACAAAAAAAAAACAGTACAAAACAAAATCAATAAAAGGAAACCTTGTTCCTACGTTACATTCTTCTAAAATTGATTCCAATTACACGATTCTTTTACAAAATCAATCGGCAAGTTCACTTTCAACTACCAACTACGTGAAATGGCCAAGTACCTAATCATAGCAATCACGTGGTTACTGACGACACCGCCGCATTACCATAAAATATGAACGCATTCGTTCCTCGAAAGATGATTATGTAAGGCTTATTCAGATTGGCATTTAAGTTAATATTTCAAACAAGTAAATTGAATAATAACGTACCGATTTCAGTGAGCGCCGCTGGTCGCTCGCGGACCGGCGATAAATAATAAAGAGCCTTCTCCACTTTAGGACTTGCAAAAATCACAATTTATAGAGCATTTTAATTTCACTTAGCCGATCCATATTTTACATGTGGCGGGCGCCCGACCGTGGCCCGGACTCGAATTAATACTAAATTGAAATTGTAAAAATGGAAATACAATTTTCTCTTTGTAGCTACTCAGGCGCCCGGCCCGCGGTGCGGGTGGTGTTATAGAAACGTGTTATTATAACGCACCTTAATATTTTTGAGTGGGTCTTCTCGCGGAAAATACGGTCAAGAAAAAATGCTCTTTTCGCTGGTTTTTCTCGAAATGTTATTAAATGAATGACGTCTTTTTTTTATTTTTTGTGTGGGTTGCAGAGTCGAATAACGATAATGGTGTGAGTTTATTAAAGTATGTCAATATTCAGCATAAATTGGTTTTAGATTATCAGGCAAATTTAAATGTAAATTAACATCATGTTTAAATAAGTTCAAATTGATACTTACTTATTTTAAACTTAAAAAATAATAATGGTGCTTCAACTTGGAATAATTTGCAAACATTTACAAACATCTAGCGTGAAGGCACTGAAGTCATGCTTCCAAATATTTAGCAACATTCTCAAAGGTTTACAAACAATTCAAACAAAGGTTATGCGGAAAGAACACATAATTTTAAACATTTTGTTCCTACCAGTTTCTACCTGTGTGGGAGAATATTTAAATTCGTTCGTAGTTTTACATTCAATATTAACTAACAGTAAAATAATTAGTATCATTTATAATAATTACTATCATTGGTTCTGGTGCAAATCGCTCAAACAGATACGGTTATTATAATTAATTATTATGATTGTAATAGCTACGTAATAATTTTTTTATCCTAGCTAGTGATGAAAATAAAAATTCAAAATAAATACTATTTTCATTACTTTCAGAACCCTTTTAATTTTATTTAAAAAACTATTTAATGTAATATTTTAATATTCTGCAAATTATCTTCGAAACTACATCAAAGGAAATGAATAAGAGTCACGTCAGCAACATTAAATCAGCCCCAGTCTTTATGAGATTCATGGAGATACACTCCTATGCGAAAACGTATAGGGGATAGGGCGCTCGTGTATGGAAATTGAAAATAACGAGGGCCTCCGTTCACACCGCGCATCAAGCCGACTATGTGCGACCCGACCAAATTTAATAGACCCCTAGCCGACCAACCAATCGCCCGTATCTCTTCCCATCTTCACACCAATACAAGGGGCGGAGAAGATCCCTCCAAATTGGTAGCACTACGCCAGCTACGAGTGGAGAGGCCCTTTACCGAATGGAGTTACGTCCTACTTATCTTTAAGGGGACGATGCCTTATTTTCTTCCTAAAGAAGAGGAACAACTCAATTCTATTTTGCAAAATGCCGTAATGGACTTAGTAACTATTCCTTGTAACTAAGAATTCTGTTTTATTGAGACTTTCAAAGGATCGAAATATCTTTACCATATTTTCGTAGCTTCGTAGCATCTGTCTACAGCGTAGCGAGCGTATTGAATTTTTGAAATGCTTTAATTATTTGTAGTATATAGCAACCTGTGATAGCAACACAACAGTTAGAGCTACAGTTAAACGTCTCTCATAGTTTTAAAAAGTTAGGTAAAGAGTGTGTAGAGTGTACTAATACCGTCAAATTTATTAGTAGGTATAGGTACTAAGGCTCGTATTTATAAATCGATCTCAAGATTGAGAGCAGTATTAAGTATGGATTTGACAGACCATAATGTAGTGAAATGACAATTCTGATCCGAACTGAAACTCGATATCACTCTTGAGAGCTGATTATAAATACGGGCCTAAGTCTCCAAGCTCAGTAATTCCAGCCCGAAAAACCGTGTCCAGTCCACGTGACGTCACGCGCATTTAGTTGTAGCTGCCCCCCGGCTGCACAGTATCAAAATCTCGTCATCCATAAATTAAGGGTGCGCGGTTTCAGCGTGCTACCAGCTGAGCCGTTTAAGCTCCATTGTGCATAACCGAAGAGGGCTAGGAAACCGCAACAGCTTTCCTGCTGCGAGTAGCAATGGTATCGTTAGCACTTCGGTAAATTATGTGGTGCCGTGTGTTGGCCGCATGGCAAACACAGGCCAATAAAAAATAAAAGGACCTAATATTACAAACAGTTTATAGCTTACTGCATCTGTGGTCGAGTTGTCTATGGCTCTGGATTCAGAAGCTGTAGCTTCGGTGCTCAAGAAAGTCATGGTGCATACTGAATCAGTATCAATATCTCGTAATCAATAAATCTATTGTGCATAACCGAAGAGGGCCAGGAAACCGCAACAGAGTTCCTGTTGCGAGTAACAATGGTATCGTTAACACTTCGGTAAATTATGTGGTGCCCAAACACTGACCAATAAAAGGACAATATAATAAATTGATATATTGGTAAGAGGCATTGGCTCAGTGGTCTAGCGGTCTTAGCCTTGGGTCCTCAATCTTGAGAGGGAGTCGGAGGGAATTGGTGTCACATAAATTGATTATCAATTTATAGCATTTCTTTTTTAAATTCACCATAATAATGTAAGTCATCCTATATCTTTGAAGAAAATTTTGTACCAAAAAATACTAGACTAATATTTGATTATTTTTATCCACCAAACAAAGGAGTTTCTAACCATGAACACGGCATGAGTACTTCCGAACCCACTAAAACTCATTTAAACACGGAAAAATCGAGACTTATCACCGGTTTATGTTCGTCGTAAATAAAATTTTTGGAAGATATTCCTACTCGATTGGCAATATAATAGGGCCAACGCAAATTATACGCTTTTCGCACTTTAGTTTATTCGAATTAATCCTATTGTTTTCCGCGGCATTAGGCTAGAACTATCAAAATGCGATAGTCCAGTGGTTTAAACAAAGTTCCAAGAAAATAAAAATAGGACGGTGGTCGAAGTAGAACCCTAAGCCGCGACGTCAGGAACAAATAGCGGTAACTCCCGTATTCATGGCCCATGGCTGCAGCCCCGGGTGAAACCGATAGCAATTACTGGTGGAATTAATATCTCGCCCCAAATGTTACTCGCACATTTATACGTATCGAGTGCAATATTGTCTCCTTTATTAGTTGCCGGGACAAATGCTGGCTCCGTCGTAATTCCACCCTTATTCTAGCCTTCGATTGCCGCCTTTCTTATTTAATCTTGACGATAATTAATATTTCTTACGGCCCACACTTCTGGGGTTGACGTGGTCACTTCGTCCGAATTAGTTAGCTTCCGTTATATTGGCCACTCTGATTGAAATGTGATTTACTAATGGTTGCAATTTGGCCACCGTGAACGTAATCAATGAACCGATTGTGCAAGCAATATTGAATTTGCCTTCTCTGTTGCGGATATAACATAATTTCACAGAGTTTAGTACCGGCCAAGTACGGGCAGACGTAAATAATCCGGTACGAAATTAAGTAATCCAATAATTAATCTAAATGGACCGTACAGCTGAATGGTTCAAAACAATCAGCTCAGCCGCAAAATACGCGCATTAAATGAAGTGAATGGGCGCCTCCGGGGGATCCCTGATAAATTAAATTGATTAGAATCCCGTTCGATGCTGGCCGTCGATGTAGCTCCGTAAAAATAAAGCCAAGTGAAAAATAACGCGTATAGCTGCTCGCGATTTCTGTTCCGACCACTTACACGGATAATTTCTCTTGTATTTGAAGTTCGTTCGGCCTCGTACAAAGTGGATTATAAGATAATGCCTCTGCATATATTTCATTTTATATTACTTTTAAAGCTTACTGGCTTTATGAAACCTCATATACAATATAGTTTTATTGCTTTTGTAATTGAGTTTTAAAAGCTAACTTTCTCTAACAAAGCAAAAACAATGTTTCATATTATTTGCGTTATGCTTTATTCAAAACCGAATCGTTATAAAGGTTGAATATTTTGTATCAAGGTCCACTTTGTGTTTAAAATCTAAGAAAATAGCGGGAAATGTTTCATTAAGGGAAGATTAAACACAGCCTTCGTTCGGGAGGAAGCTTAAATCAGCGATTATAATTTAAACCCGAATTTAGACGGCCTAATCTCGCTGTTGCGCCAAGTTAGTGCATTTTTTTTAAACAGGCGGGGACTTTTAGAAGGTAAGGTAAGGTTCCGTAAATGTGTCTATTATTATAGGTGAAAATTAGAATCATAATGAAAAATAAAACTCTACCTTTTCGTTTTGTTCACATAGTGGTTTATCATCAGCAAAAGTTCACCAACAATTTACAATAATTAGGTACGACTTTTAAGTTCGTTAGTCGCATGTGGATCAAAGAGTTAAGTATTATTGAAGTAAGCATACAAAAAAAAAATTAAGGGACAAGTTGGTTAGTTCTGGCTGGTCAAGCATAATTACAAAGTTGCATCAATACCATCAGTAGCACAACATACTATAATACTGATTCCATGCACCACCAAATTCTAATACTAAAAACGTTTACACGCTACCAAATTATCGCCCGCGCGCAAATTCACTTATATACCGCTACATACATAGGTAGGTTCGAAATAGCTAGTGCTGTCAGCACCTATCTATCGACGCACGACGTCTCGTCACTGCTCGACATGTCGCTAGCGATGTTCGGAACAGCTTATCGGCTGCACACACCCGTTTATTTATTACCAACCTAGTGGCCCGGTGTGTGCTATATCTCGGAACTTGTGTTGTGTTGCAACTTAGGCTTGAGCATTGCAATGTCGAGTGCTAGGGTTGAGTGAATGTGGGTTAATTAATTTATCGATGAATAGATCTTATTTTTTCGCAAGTAAGGATTTATTTTTATTCTAGGTAGGTTAAGCTTAATTATTAAAATAATTAGAAGAAGAAACATACTATACTGAGTGTTTCTTTTATTTATTACCTAATATTATAATTTTATAAAAAGATATTTTCTAAGAGATTTGAACTGTTAAATTACAAGTATTCAATTATGATACTTATACAACTTAATCGACATTGACGACAGATTTTTGCTGGCCAGGTACTTCAACTTAGGACTAGATAATTTAATAATGAAACGTTTTCCATTGCTGAACCACATTATTCATGAATAAGTTTATCGATAAGATTCCCAAAACAGGCAACCCTACAGATAATTCCACTGAGCTGGCATTTCATAAACGTCAAGACGCATCGCATCCTGCCTGCCGACAGCGAAATGACATATTGCAATTAACTTTGCACCTAATTATGCACCGCATTGCTACAAGCTCGATAATTCAACTCTTGAATAGGATAGCGAGGCATTTTTGACTTGTGTTATTATTATTATACGTTATTATTATTTTCAAGCCACAATAAATTGAATTTTCCCGCAGGAATGATTAATTATTTTGCAGTTAAAAGTAGAGTATTTATTAAAGCCATAGTTTATCAGTCTGCGTAGAGACAATATTTCATATTCTTGCCATGCAATAATAAGTAGGTACCTAATTTCCCACAAATACGCAAAGATTTTGTCTTCGTACTTTGTATTGTGAAAAAGTATGGTGTTGTGATTTGTGTGTCATTTATCTTTTATCCTATCTTGTTTACTTAGAAATATCATTAACAAAAAGTATAAAAATTGTAAAAAAAAGTTTTTTGTACTAGCAACCAAAACATGAGCCGTACCCTAATTCAATATTTGGGAGACCAAACCTCTCAAATGATCGCTGCATCATCCGCAGAGAGAGTATACAGACCCGCTTGATTCCAGCGCAAATTACCTATTTGTCATGCGTTACATAGACAAATAAACTTAGCACTTAATTATGCAACTCTAGCAGGCCCAATAATTCATCCTGTGTATTATTTGTTTGCCATGGACTGTTTGCCGAATGAGAAACAAGGACGCACGAAAACCAATGTGTGTTTAGTTAATAATTACACAGGCGACATTAATATTAGGTAATGTTGATTGATTGTCTAGTATTTGTAGTGCTTTTAGTTGTTCTGCTTACTCTGTTTACAATAATATATTTTAGAGTATGAAATATGCACAAATTTAATGACTCTGATATAAAATTATTTTATTTACTAATGTATTAATTTGTGCAAATTTACCGTAATTTACCTTAGAGCTTTTTTCCCTTTTAGAATTTTAATACAAGTTAGCATAGCAGACGTAAATTTATCAAACAGCCTTATTATATCAAACTGGTTTGCTCCATTTATACAAAATTAATTTATAACAAATGTGAGTTTCACATTATTTTTAAATGTTACTATAAACTGTAGAATAACAAACCAGATAATTAATTCAATAAAAATGTTACCGTTATAATACAATTTTTGATGAAACTGCTACAAATAATCCCATATTAAGTAAACAATAACACAATTTTGTACCTTTTCAATAGATTTGCAATTTCGTAATTAATTGAAATACCATTAGTGAATTGTAGCATTTATTATTGATGTAACTGAGTTAATTATTTTATGATGCAGAGCCCGTGACAAACAATTTTCCAAATGCTCTGTTTGATGTGATTCAAAATTTAAAGGTATTGATTTACAATCCAATTGATCATTTTGTATTGATACGGGAACAATCAGTATTTTTGATGTAGAACAAACATGTTTCTGAAATAATTTAAAAGCCTGTAGCCCTGAGCTACGAAATCTGTAGACAAATACTACGTCATTTGGTTACCATTTTTTTACAAAGTGTTGAGATTAAAAATAAAAATAAATTTGTCTCTTACTTATTGTTTTCTTAACGATACAAAGCAATAAAATAATCAAATTGTTATTTTGGGTATAATAATTCATTAGCTGAAATTAAAATAATCATACCAAGTTCATAGCGTAGAACTATAATTTAGCGTACGCAAAAACAAACACGAAAATTCACTGGCATTGTATTAGTTCAGGAAACCATACGTCATACGCGTTAAAATAATGTACGTGTTACAAACAAATAAATAAGAATAAATTGTACGTTTGAACGTTCCAACCAACTAGGAAACTTAAAACCATGCAGTATTATGAATCACTGGAGTTAGATTTATAATATTTTATTTCTAGATTTTTCTTAAAAACAGTAGAGTAGTTACTTATCTGAAATTATGGTTTCTATTTTGGAGTATTAACGAAAATATTTTGGACGTACGTACCTATTATTCTTCCTAGCCTAGGTAAGGTAAGCTTGTTGTGACACAAATGTGTGATATTTAAATAAGCTAATAGTAACCATTATTATTGCTACACTTAGGGGCATGGCAAATAGGAATTTCACACTCATCGTGATCCTGATCATGCCTGAATATAAATTAACTTATAGGTAGGTACTTTAGTTAAACACTAAAGATCAATCCTATAATCTTCTATACCAATGCCCTCATCACCATTAAATATACATACATTGATGTTATTAGCATTCAAGCGCTCATAATCTACTGAGTATTGTAATTAATTTGTGGGCAACGATGGAGGCCCTTCACTGAATATAAGTATATCACGCATTATGGCATACACAAATTGGACACCAATGATATATTTATTGTTCATGAGTTAAATAGTGGTGGTTGTTATGGGGGGTGTAATTTAGCGCTTGCAATAAAACTAATTTTATGCCCCTTAATTTCACTTGTGAACTTGATACCTGATGGATGATTTCTCTTAATTTTAGACGAAATACTTCTGTCTTATTAAAATCAGCTTAAATTAAATTTTATAGAATAACTAAGAGAAAAGAAAAAAATAAGAGATCGTTGTACAAAAGTAAATAACAGATCTGTTGGTATATCTCCTTTTATTTATCAATTTTATTTGACTCAAAGTGACACTACTAAAATTTCTTCTTTTAGAACATGACCGCCAGAATTAAGGACTGTTGTCCGTCTGAAGGCCAGAGGTCTAAAATAAAAGAAACAAAACAACACGACGTAATTTTGTGAGCACTTCACATTCTCCTGACGAATACTCCCACGCAGCCTTACTGAGGTGAAAAAATATTCTTCCATTTTTCTAGACCTAATAGCCCTGTCGACTAAGTGGTAATGGAGAGGTACCGTTTGGACTTGCAAAGTTTATTTACGGCCAAGTGTGTTTATTTTAACAGCATTACTTTGCGTGGGAAGGCGAAATATTACTCAATTTGGCTTAAGTGGGATTGGCAACTTGGAAGTTCGGCTGTTAAGGCCCTTGAATGTAATAAGGCAAAAATATTGCGTGTTTCATTATGGGAATGACGCATTCTAAGTAAAATGTGCTTTATGTGCTTCACTTTGTTATAAAATTTAAGCAATAACATACTAGATGTGGTACAACCAACATCCTTAATAAACTGAAATTGAATAGGGGAGTACTTCCGAGAGTCTCGACTGCACTAAGTACGAACTAAATCGTAACCTCCGGCGTAGACTGTAGACTACCACCTACTCGCTACGAAGCGTCGTAGCAGCTAGCTACACGGGTGCTACACTGCTGCTACACGGCTGCTACATTATTCCATTTCGCTAAAATACATTAAGCAATAGTTAGCCATTAGGATGGTATTATTTGACCAACAGCGGAGGTGGCGTGCCGTCCGGCCATTCCACCGCATCGAAATTTACAAGGCTGATACCAGACCTGTATTAAAACGTCCGCAGCCTTTGTGCTGGAAACTAACTGGGACCGTTTAGACGGAGACCCTCCTGCTGGCGGAGATAAAACTTTATGAGTTATACATAAAACGATTTTCAAATCATATTTATGAGTGTCGTCCGAACATCTAGAATGGCTAGTTCGCGAGAAATTGAAACCGTCGAGTGCATAACGCTTTCACGAACAATTTAAGTTGGTATTGTGCTCGGGCCGCGGAAGATGTGCTTTTTGCAATGGTCAGCAGATCCGGCCAACTTTATTGTTGTTTTGTAGATGGTGTCTTTTGTGGGGAACGCTACGGAGATATTATTTTGCTAAGCTTTGTCGGATGTGTACGTTTGGTAGAATGTTGCTGACGGGATCGTGATACTATTTAGTCTCTTTTTATTTGTTTCGGTTATTCGCAGAAAAGGCGGTAGATCTAATTTGAGAAGAATATCATACTGTCATTATTATAGATTAGTCGACATTGTTTGTAATTCATGGTAAATGAAATAATCTAAAAGATAAAGTTGATAAAATATTTGAGCCGATTTGATATAAAATAACAAATCATAATTTATATGACAAATTGGCATAAATTTATGTCCGTCAACTACTTACCAAACCTAGGCGCAATATTGGGAACGGAAGCATTTTGGTGCAATTACCCGACTCCATTTCAAACGACTATCTTTAAGTTTCCTTTCAGCTATCTATTAATTTTAATAACGACTAAATTAATCTTGCTGTATAGGACCGTATAGCCACTAATCACACGTACACCACAAATCTTGTACGGTCGGCAGCGATGGCCGCAAGAAACCGATTATCCTACGGTCTGCAAAACTGAAGTTTAATTTAATTTAATTTACATACATACAAATTAATAGTCACGTTCACGTCACGTCTAAAACTTTTGTGGGATAGGTAGGTTAAAACCGTGTCCGCTACGTCTAACTTTCTGAGGGTGATTTTAGTTAATACTTTGTATTGCTAAAGTAATAAGTTGTCAGTCTTTTATCTAAAATTCAATTCCCCGAAACCTTCGTCTCTTTCTACTGATTTCTACAGTATGCACGGGAACATTCTATGTTTTTCTATTGCTACCAGTCCAACATCAAAGAAACCGATAATTCGGTCTGCAAAACTTGATGAATGATTGAATGAATTGTAATTTCATTTGCATCGTCTTAATCTAGTAGTCCGCAAGGCACCAGATTCGGATGTCGTCGTAAGTGTGAAACACAAAGTTGTTATTTGCCAAATTTAACTATTTGATAAATTGTATGCAGGTCAAATCACAATCAAAAGGATTTCTTCCGTCTGTCTCAAAAGCTGTCTTTGATAGTGTTCGTTACCATGTACTTTGAGTAGAAGCTGTGTTGGTTCAAAAACTCTGACACTTGGGTTCGTCGGGTCGTACGTCCCACCCAGTGTTTATCCTTTGGCCTGTAAAACTGGAGTATAATTTAATTTGCATCGTCTAAAATAAGGCGTCGAAGGGGTGAAGGGGCGGGGGTGGAAAATGATATGGGTGGACTTGCATAAGTCAGCGTCGAGACATGGACTGCTAACAATGTAAACGTGCAAATGAGTTTTTGTCTCCAACAGACAAAGGTTGAATTATCTGAGTTATACTGCTTCCTTTTGCGCGAGTGTTTCGTCTTTATGTCCGGAGATGTTTGCTTAAAAAGGATTGGTGATATTTTGAGTGGATTTGATAAAAGCAGCAATTGCCAATACTTACTTAGTTTGATAACTTCTTTTGTGATGTGTATTACAAAGGAGAAGCTTAAAACATTAATTACAGTATAGTCACAACCTTTCGCCACAAAAATGACCAACAATGAATAAGAAGTGGATTGTGTATTGTATTGCATAAAGAAATTCACATGATAGATCCTGGCAACAGGTCTCTTAACTGAATTTAAAAGATGATTTTACGTTCATTCATCTTTGCATTTTACATTCATCATCGTTGTATGCTCCGATAAATTCTGTTTGGATATAGGTACCTAGTTACAGCCAAAATTATCTTACAAAATTCAGGTTTTCAGCAAAGAAGTCCGTAATGCGCGGGATAGTGCTTACAGTGAGATCATGTCTATCCACAGCCAGGGTCACGCTTTGGAAGTCAAAGTCTCGATTGCAACTAAACCGGTCCCGAAAATACATTAATCATTTTATATAATTTCAACTCACCCTAAATGTTAAATTTCAACTCTATCTCTTCAATTTTAAAGTCTAAACTCACCATATTACAATCTAACCCATATGAACTTCGGCGTATTGCAGCAATACCATACTTAGATTCCGTTACTACCATTTTCTGCTTAGCATTATTACATTGAGTGTCCTTTTAGCTTACACGTGTACTAAAATTCCTTGTGAAAATAATTTTATATGTATTTCTAAAATCACGTATGCTCATTCTGACTTTGATAACAAGTGGAGTTAATTAAAATAAAAGCAGTCGACAAAATAAGCAAGCACTCAGTTTGTCAGCGGAGTAGAGTACTCGCAATCATACTAATATTAACCGTAAAGACCAACCGCTGAAAATTAAACGGTCCTTTAATTTTCTCGGAATCACCCGGCTCGATCTCAGTTTTAATTCGACAAGGAGAAGAGAGCAGCAATCAAAAGAACTAACGGCGTCTCCAACGAGGCATTTCCATACGCGAGGGGGGCTTTGCAAATGACACGGTATTAGTTCGCAACTGATTACATTCCTCGTCGCCTTCGCTGCGAACGACTCACAATGAAGTAGCGAGGAATAAACTTCATTACGCCGAGTTAAGCATGGGAAATTATATGGAGGAATTATCTTCGAATGACGGCGGTGGCACGTACATACGCGAGCACTTCGAGATTATGGCCCCGGGTACTTAGACGCCCCTTCCCGGAGCCGACCGTTTACATTTCACGACACGAAAGTTAATAACTACCTGGAATTTTCTCCATATCCGAATACGTCAGTGCGGAATTGCAGGTTTTCCTATGTAGCCGCCGGCGCTGGCTGACGAAATGCACGGTCCCTTGAGAAAAGTAAATAGTGGTCCGGCAAAGGGCTTCGCCAGCGCAGATCCAAATCAGTCTTTGTCTCGTGCTAAGCGCTATCCTTTTGAGAGATTTTCCATCTTTGCGGACGCTCAGTGGAGCTGTATTGGATGTTGAAATCGGAGGCTTCAGTGCATTTTCTGAACCACTTTGCCCAGTAAGGCGATTTTGTGAACAACAATGGCGATTCTATTTACGGGGAGGCGGGGGAGGTGAGAACTGAACGCGGTGGGCGTCACCTCAATCAATTCTTCTTAATTAAGCTAATCCGTTGTTTGAATGTGCTCCGTAAACTATAAGTGTGTTGAAGTTGTTCGGGATTGGGCACGAAGCGGCTGTTTGTCGGCGCTGCGATCGCGCTACAAAATAAGTTTTAATTAATGGATTGCTACTTAGAGGCACGCGTGCAGCCGCCGGGGACAGCCTCGGCGCCGACGCCAATACGTCAGCCGGACTTGTAGACCCGCCTACGCAAGCATTTATTACTTACTAGACACATACCTACCAAAGGTAGAAATTTCGCACCTAGGCTTCTAATTATCTAAAAAAGTAATTAGGTACTCCCACATTTCCGAATCAACAGGCACCTTTACGTGTCCAATTTCTGGACAAGACCGACCAAAACACACTTAATGTTAATTATGATTACGCTTTGAATTGCGTACTTAATATATTTTCCTCCTTCCAGTCTCGCATAATACAAGGTGAGCATCAAAATCGGAACCTTGGGAGCAGCACAAAGCGGAAGAAAAACAATTTTCCGACATAACTAATAGGAAGTCACCTCGTTACTCACAAGTGAATGGTACGTCGACAATCTCGCGAGCGCGCCTCCACTTCTCCACTTAATGAATGAGAATAATTTTGCCAAAATACTTCGTAGAGACGGGACACACGCCCCGGGAATTTTTCAATTTGCAACTGACATAATGTAATAAGAGTTACACGGTGAGTATGCCGGCGCAACGTAATTAATAACCTGTGAAATATTACCTGCTACAATGAATTTAGAGGATAAAAGTTGAGTGATAAATTTAAATAACAAGGCGGGCGTTCGGAAGGAGGCCCAAATACTTGAGAATAGTTCGTCCGGGTGATAAGTAGATGTGCGGAGACGTCGTGCGGGAATCACAAGTTTGTTCTCGTGCCTAATGAACGCGTGAACGCGAAATAACTTCGCGAAAGCTTGAATAATGTATGCTTTAACGAGATGTTTTTCTTGAGGGAATCTCATTAACCCACTTTGTGATTGTGTGAATGTAAAGTTTGGAAGTTCTTATTCTTAGTGAGTGGAATCTTTTATGAGTTCCCTAAATTGAATCACCTTCGAATTTAACTAAAGCCATTTGTTTCCGGCAGAATGGATGGAATTGCGTTGTTTTCCATCTGGAAGTTCTTTAATATGTATGACTACTTTTGAAAATTTAATTAATATGTATGACTACTACTACATTTTGAAATTCCGCAGGTAAAGTCTGCAGAACTTAGTCGCCACTCTTCGACCTTACTGTCACGGGCGAAGTTTGGTCAACTTGTGCTGCAGACTGTTCCTGGTTAAGCATCCATTGAATTCACCTGCTGGCGCTGCAGTAAATCGGGAGCAGTTACATAATCGCATACAGATGACCGGCTAAAATCGAATTCCCTTTATTACATCCATAAAATATAGCGATATTATCTGAAGCGGACCACCGGGCCGTAAAAGTAATCCTTCCATTTTAATGGTCCTCCAACCTGCGGGATGCAACTATGTGGCCAATTTGCTCCAGGCAGACCCGCTATTGCTATTGGAGGCGTTCTCAGCGACTTCGGAAATGTTGCCAACAATTCCAAAAGATTCAATTTTATTTCTTGCTTGACATCGCGAAAGCAAATGTAGGATACTACTTCTAGGAGAAAAAAATAAACGTCTTTTCAAACCCTCTTTCAAAAGTGAACAGGTCTATTCAGGTTTGTTTAGTTTATTCAGGTTTCATAGTCTAAACAAGCCCTTAAAATTTCTATGGTGATATATCTCGCAGTATATACCTTTACCTACTTATTTTTAAGTACTTACAAAAAATATGGAACTTATATTTATAACTTTTTAACACGATTTTCCTGTTCTAACACTTTTCACATGAAATTATCTGGTGTCATAGAGAACAAGCCGCCCGCCTCCCGCCGATGCCGATGCATTTCCTTCAACACACAATTTGCATGAAATAAGAAACTAACCTTGTAGATACATTTTATGAGACCTCCCTACCACTAGCTGCCTCTATTTTCCTCATATTTATAACGGCTTAGGGTCAGTTTACACCAAGAAGCGACGCGACGTGACGCAGCCTGAAGTTGCTTGAAGATGCATCTCGTTGTGCCAAGAAAAGACAAACTGCAACGCGCAGCGCAGCGCGACGCCGCGAGGGATTTTCTAGTTCTGTCAATGAAATGTCCATCTTTCTACATTTTATCACGCTCCTGTAAAGTGTGCGCCCCGTCGCGTCGCGTCATATCCCGGTGTGAATTAACCCTCAACCTCAAGCACTAAACTTCATTTTTGATGCAACTAGAACTCCAATAAATTAACTCGGCAAGATGTTACATGAGCAATGGTCTTGTTCGGGCAGAACTAGAACCAATATAGCATTTTAAATATTCACATAAAATCCTTCGCTCGGGCTGTGTTTAATCGGCGCGTTAAATTCGAGAAAAGTCGAGAACACATCAAATATTAACACAGCACGAGCGTTGTTTCAGGAAATGGGATGATATCGCGCTTTCGCATCCAAATACACAAATAAAAAATCGATTTACAATAAATTTGACCTGGTGTGTGTCATACCTAGTCGGGTACAGGAGCTACTTTACGGATTTTTTTAATCACGTATAGATTTTTAATTGCAGCTATCTGTTTCCATGTGGGTATTAGGAATAAAATAAAACAAAAAAAAAAAATGACCAACGTCAAGGATCATGGCTCACATGAGAATTCTGTGAGTAATATAGGTTTAACTACTATACAGATCAAAACATATAATTTTAATCGACGGACAGACAAACGAACAGACGGTAGAGGTTAAGTTCTAATATTCCGTTAGATAGTATTTTTCGTCCGGGGAACCCTAAAAAGGATCGATTTAAACCTAATTTGCGCTTTATAAAGAATCGGTGACCTAAAGTCGTTTCTTTCTCCAATCCAACTTGAATCATCATTAATCAAGTGGGACTGAACTTTCACGCCACCTCCTGAATCTAATTCCGCAAACAAAGAAAGCGAAAACCTGTCTACCTTTATCAATCAAAACAGTTTGAAAATTCTATTCCGTTAGTTCGCAGCGTGGAGGCTACGGAGACAATTGGAAAAATGTATCACGAATAAAAAGTCGTATTGGAATGTAATATCGAGGGGACGCCGCTCGAAATATTCTTGTCAAGTGAAAATAAAGGGTCAGGAAAATACAGTGACAGGTTGTGAACGGGCAGTGGTCATCCGAAACGGACGGAGACTTCGAATAAATAAACCTTGTCGAATAACGGCGTCATCCTCACGTGTGCCGCTGCCTCGTCAGGAAAAGAGCACCTGTTCTTATATGACTGCTATATGACACATTTTGCGACAAGAGTCGGAGTATTGTTAATTTCGGGGGAGGAGATTCGTATCAGGAGTTTTATTATGTTCGACGTCGTCTGCTCGCTCATTTGAAGTGGACGTCTGAAGCGTCTTAACGACACACTGAGATTTATGGATTGTGTTCCTGATTTATACGGGCTATTCTCAAATCCCCGCAGGTAATATTACATTTTGTACGGATTCTTTCCTTTTCTTTGATACAGATGATACACGTGTGTTTTTTTGCGCAATGTCCTTTGTTTAAATTTTATTTTTGTGCTAAAACAATTGAACTCTATCTACCTATGCCAAAAGGTTTGTATTTAATTTATTTATTTAACTAAACAATCAGAGGGCTTATACTTCTTTATTTTTTATACCTATATAGTACGTATTTATTAATTTACTTATTATAAGTCACATTAATTAAAAATTATAGATAAAACTTCTGAATAGAATTTCCGAACTTTAAGACAGGTCAAAAATCAAATGATTGAAACTAGGTATCTAATCCTCAAAATAAGCCAATATCACCTGTTACTAGTTTTGCTTTGATTAGTCACAATCGCCTACCTCTCCCGTCTGAATTGGTTCAGATAACGTGTTCAGTCCAGGACAAAGGACTATTATGTGAGCAGTTATTATGTGAGACATGCGGATCGGGATTCTGAGCTTCCATTGATATGTAATTCTATTCCTACTATGATTCATGTCTTAGGCACAAGTTCCACAAAAGCGATGTGTTGTATAGCTGTCCATTCCTGGCTGTAGATATACATAACAAGGGTAGATGTTCTTGTTGTCATCGATGGATTACTATTTATATTCATGACGTCACTGCGTCTTAGATCTCAGACTGATTTGTCAACTATCGATGGTTTGACGATGATCTTAATACGACATCTACATTTAAATATCTATGTAGCGCAGTTTTCTATGAAACTAGTAAAGAACATACTGATTGTTAGAAAAACTAACATTGTGAATGTATCTATTTATCATAGGTAGGTAGTTTTCCTCCCATAGGTATTAATCTGATATTATCTACACAAAATGGCTGACTTATTTTGTATTAAATTCAAGCAACAAGGTATATTTTTGCACAGCACTCCCGCCTAAGATAAGATTATGCAGAGGGTCGGCTTTATAGGTAGAGTAGGTAGGCACTAGGCAGGCATCAAATTCGATGTATTGTGATGCAAATACTGGTGGTTCGGTTTGCAGCGTCAGTACAAGACAAAGCAACGTTGACGACCGACATCGGCTGTTGGTATCCGATCGAGTCGAGAGCATCCACTCGACTGGCCTCGTATCTCTCACTTGCTCCAGCTAGCTTGCTAGTTCTCGAATTAATGGACCTAGCGACAGTGGTGAATAAATTTCAAGTTAAGATAGAAAGCCCCGAGATTTTCTTTGCAGAGATTAGTCCTTCGATTGTAGTCTGGAGGCGTAATTTGTGAGGACAAAAGTTGAAATGTAATACGGACCGTCTTTCAGAATAATTACAAACTTATGATTGAACAATTGTCATAGAGTCATTGACTAGATAGCTAGTTATCAGAACATAAAAATTCAAAATCCTTTTAATGCGGTGGAAATTAAACTCTTCAGTTTTTCACACATGCTCACGTAAACCGAGTGCTCGTCTGTACCTGCATGAGGTAACGCTACGCAGGAGCTTCCAAAGCGCATAGAATTTCAAATGGCGTTTTCATTTTTTCTCTGGGGGCATCTCGGTATCAGTCAGATGCATAGCCTTGAGATGCAAAGTGTGAGGCGAACGAGAGCTTTTTATATTTGCGGAGCCACGCTCGGATTTGCATAATATTGCTTCCTTAACATTCTTACTCGGACTGTGAAACAAAGCTGAACACCACGGAAAAACGCGAAGGGCCAATTTGAAACTGAACTTCTTTATCGGAAAATGAGTTTCCAATTGTTTTGAATCGCTGACACTTTAAAGATTTTTATCTTTTGAACAAGGTTTGAAATTCGTTACTTCTGATTTACCTTACGATCTTTTTCGATACGAAGTTTGATCAAAACCGGTGCTATTTCTTACGCTGAAAACTTGTCCCACTGCCACGGATTTAATGACGCACTCGACCTAACAAAACAGTCGGCAAACTTTAGTTTGCTAATAGCTGCGGTTTTTACAGTTCAATCTGCATAATATTGCTTCCTTAAAATGCCAACGGGCAAAAGACAGAAGCGAAATTGCTTTTTTCCAGTGCGAGGAGTCAATGAAGTCGGCAGGAGATAGTGGGGTTCTGCGTCTGATATGTTTGTCTAGTCAAATGCGATGGAAATGTGGCTGGCTGGAGGAATACTGTTCCACTGCTTTCCATTCGTTAAAATTGCACTTCGTATTCGACGCGTGCGTCGTATACAAGTTACTCACTTGATCTTGAATCTTGGCATACAGAAATCATAGGGGTAGATACCAACATAATTACCTAAAAAATACGTTACCACTATGAAAAGGAAATGTGATGAATGATCTGAATTTTGAAAAAAATCATGGCCATCGAGTTTTTCTTGCTAAGACAGCAGCGGGATATACCCTGATAATGTGTTTACGAAACATAAACTTCTGTAACAGTTACAGTACACTACTATGCGCGGTCTTCATTTACGCCGCTTTAAACTTTACCAAACAACGCACAAAAAGTTAAGCCACAAAAATGAATTCTGTCTGAACATTTTTCTCCGAGATACCGCCAGTAATCTGCTAGACCAGCAGGAAATCTTCAGCCTCCACTCCTTCCTTAATTAGCAGAATATTTCAGAGGAAAAAAAAGAGAAAGCAACAGGAAGCATTGCAAGCAGTAATAAAAGGAAGCGGCTCGTGACCGCTATAGCGCTTATAGCTGCTTAATGGTGCCGCGTTATCTAGCTAAAGGTGGTTTATAAAAGTTCGTGAATTTTAAAGAGAACGGCCTCACAAAATTATTTTTAATATCGACTTAATGAAACACGTAGAGCCCGTTTCGGGGATACCAACAGCAGCAATGAAATTTTTAATGTTATTTAAATAATTAAAGCCAACCTAATTTTACATAAAATTCATATGAATGTAAAAGGAAAATCATGATTTATCCAAACACTCAAATTAATTTCATGGGGGCCATCTATTTGCTCAATCAAAACGAGCGATCACGAAAGGTCTATTTTATTTATTGAGCTCATATTTTAAAAAGAATCTTTAAAACAAATTTCCGATAAAAAGGACCAAATACAACTTGATTTGCGACTCAACTTCCATGCTTTGGCATTTAAGTCAACCGTAAAGGCATCGAATAAATAGTAGGTCAGAAGGGACAGATAAAACGAAAACGTATTTTCCACAGCTTTTTCTTTCAAGTTATTTGGTGGAATATTGACTGGGTAACTTTTAACCTATTTCTCTTCATCACAAGTATTTTAGAAAGAGATTTTCTTCTATTTTTATAGCGCCTTTGCAGTGTTATATTAAATAGGTTAGGATAGGTTAGGTAGTATAATATGACATTAGGTAGTCTTACATTAGGTAGTATAGTACCTATGACAAACGCTTAAAATATTATATTACAATCTGTAGGTAGGTATTCTGTACTTACACTTCATGTTTCGTTTTTAATTTTGTAAATGTTTCTTGTCGGACTAAAGCAAATTTTCACTTGAAATTTCATCAAGTTTTACAGGAGTGTACTGCGCGTATTAATCAGAGAGCAAGAGCGTTTTCATTTCGGACAAATCCCTCGCGAGATTATGGTTGTTTTCTTCCAAATTCGCGTTCCATGTAAACGGCCCCTCCAAAGGTCATTTACGATTTAAATGGGCAACAATCTGAGACACGGGAAGCTCGAGAGGGCCTGTTGAATGATCGCCGTTCTCCTTTCTGTTGCCTTCTGCTCCTATAGCACTCCTATAAGGGTCGCGACTTAGACTTGAACTTTATCCTCCAAAATGAGTATCGGAAATTTACATCAACTCGTAATACCCTACCGGCTGAACCTTTATTGTAAACGCCGTAATTTGAATTTCGTCTTTGATATTTAAATGAACGTCTACTTGAGACACTGCCTTAGTTATTTGAGTTTTTGTAAAGCAATCAAGTTTGTTTATAGAAGACAGTGTAATTGTAAATCTCGCTCTGTGGCCCTAATTAATGCGTGAAATTTGTTTTAAAGATTCTTTTTAAAATATGAGCTCAATAAATAAAATAGACCTTTCGTGATCGCTCGTTTTGATTGAGCAAATAGATGGCCCCCATGAAATTAATTTGAGTGTTTGGATAAATCATGATTTTCCTTTTACATTCATATGAATTTTATGTAAAATTAGGTTGGCTTTAATTATTTAAATAACGTTAAAAATTTCATTGCTGCTGTTGGAATCCCCGAAACGGGCTCTACGTGTTTCATTAAGTCGATATTAAAAATAATTTTGTGAGGCCGTTCTTTTTAAAATTCACGAACTTTTATAAACCACCTTTAGCTAGATAACGCGGCACCATTAAGCAGCTATAAGCGCTATAGCGGTCACGAGCCGCTTCCTTTTATTACTGCTTGCAATGCTTCCTGTTGCTTTCTCTTTTTTTTCCTCTGAAATATTCTGCTAATTAAGGAAGGAGTGGAGGCTGAAGATTTCCTGCTGGTCTAGCAGATTACTGGCGGTATCTCGGAGAAAAATGTTCAGACAGAATTCATTTTTGTGGCTTAACTTTTTGTGCGTTGTTTGGTAAAGTTTAAAGCGGCGTAAATGAAGACCGCGCATAGTAGTGTACTGTAACTGTTACAGAAGTTTATGTTTCGTAAACACATTATCAGGGTATATCCCGCTGCTGTCTTAGCAAGAAAAACTCGATGGCCATGATTTTTTTCAAAATTCAGATCATTCATCACATTTCCTTTTCATAGTGGTAACGTATTTTTTAGGTAATTATGTTGGTATCTACCTCTATGATTTCTGTATGACAAGATTCAAGATCAAGTGAGTAACTTGTATACGACGCACGCGTCGAATACGAAGTGCAATTTTAACGAATGGAAAGCAGTGGAACAGTATTCCTCCAGCCAGCCACATTTCCATCGCATTTGACTAGACAAACATATCAGACGCAGAACCCCACTATCTCCTGCCGACTTCATTGACTCCTCGCACTGGAAAAAAGCAATTTCGCTTCTGTCTTTTGCCCGTTGGCATTTTAAGGAAGCAATATTATGCAGATTGAACTGTAAAAACCGCAGCTATTAGCGTACTAAAGTTTCCCGAGTGTTTTGTTAGGTCGAGTGCGTCATTAAATCCGTGCCAGTGGGACAAGTTTTCAGCGTAAGAAATAGCACCGGTTTTGATCAAACTTCGTATCGAAAAAGATCGTAAGGTAAATCAGAAGTAACGAATTTCAAACCTTGTTCAAAAGATAAAAATCTTTTAAGTGTCAGCGATTCAAAACAATTGGAAACTCATTTTCCGATAAAGAAGTTCAGTTTCAAATTGGCCCTTCGCGTTTTTCCGTGGTGTTCAGCTTTGTTTCACAGTCCGAGTAAGAATGTTAAGGAAGCAATATTATGCAAATCCGAGCGTGGCTCCGCAAATATAAAAAGCTCTCGTTCGCCTCACACTTTGCATCTCAAGGCTATGCATCTGACTGATACTGAGATGCCCCCAGAGAAAAAATGAAAACGCCATTTGAAATTCTATGCGCTTTGGAAGCTCCTGCGTAGCGTTACCTCATGCAGGTACAGACGAGCACTCGGTTTACGTGAGCTTGTGTGAAAAACTGAACAGTTTAATTTCCACCGCATAAAAAGGATTTTGAATTTTTATGTTCTGTTAACTAGCTATCTAGTCAATGACTGACAATTGTTCAATCATAAGTTTGTAATTATTCTGAAAGACGGTCCGTATTACATTTCAACTTTTGTCCTCACAAATTACGCCTCCAGACTACAATCGAAGGACTAATCTCTGCAAAGAAAATCTCGGGGCTTTCTATCTTAACTGGAAATTTATTCACCACTGTCGCTAGGTCCATTAATTCGAGAACTAGCAAGCTAGCTGGAGCAAGTGAGAGATACGAGGCCAGTCGAGTGGATGCTCTCGACTCGATCGGATACCAACAGCCGATGTCGGTCGTCAACGTTGCTTTGTCTTGTACTGACGCTGCAAACCGAACCACCAGTATTTGCATCACAATACATCGAATTTGATGCCTGCCTAGTGCCTACCTACTCTACCTATAAAGCCGACCCTCTGCATAATCTTATCTTAGGCGGGAGTGCTGTGCAAAAATATACCTTGTTGCTTTTGAATTTAATACAAAATAAGTCAGCCATTTTGTGTAGATAATATCAGATTAATACCTATGGGAGGAAAACTACCTACCTAAGATAAATAGACACATTCACAATGTTAGTTTTTCTAACAATCAGTATGTTCTTTACTAGTTTCATAGAAAACTGCGCTACATAGATATTTAAATGTAGATGTCGTATTAAGATCATCGTCAAACCATCGATAGTTGACAAATCAGTCTGAGATCTAAGACGCAGTGACGTCATGAATATAAATAGTAATCCATCGATGACAACAAGAGCATCTACCCTTGTTATGTATATCTACAGCCAGGAATGGACAGCTATACAACACATCGCTTTTGTGGAACTTGTGCCTAAGACATGAATCATAGTAGGAATAGAATTACATATCAATGGAAGCTCAGAATCCCGATCCGCATGTCTCACATAATAACTGCTCACATAATAGTCCTTTGTCCTGGACTGAACACGTTATCTGAACCAATTCAGACGGGAGAGGTAGGCGATTGTGACTAATCAAAGCAAAACTAGTAACAGGTGATATTGGCTTATTTTGAGGATTAGATAGTTTCATTCATTTGATTTTTAACTTGTCTTAAAGTTCTGAAATTCTATTCAGAAATTCTATCTATAATTTTTAATTAATGTGACTTATAATAAGTAAATTCATAAATACGTACTATAAAAAATAAAGAGGTATAAGCCCTCTGATTGTTTAGTTAAATAAATAAATAAAATACAAACCTTCTGGCATCGATAAAGTTCAATTGCTTTAGCACAAAAATAAGATTTAAACAAAGGACATTGCGCAAAAAAACACACGTGTATCTGTATCAAAGAAAAGGAAAGAATCCGTACAAAATGTAATATTACCTGCGGGGATTTGAGAATAGCCCGTATAAATCAGGAACACAATCCATAAATCTCAGTGTGTCGTTAAGACGCTTCAGACGTCCACTTCAAATGAGCGAGCTGACGACGTCGAACATAATAAAACTCCTGATACGAATCTCCTCCCCCGAAATTAACAATACTCCGACTCTCTTTTCACAAAATGTGTCATATAGCAGTCATATATGAACAGGTGCTCTTTTCCTGACGAGGCAGCGGCACACGTGAGGATGACGCCGTTATTCGACAAGGTTTATTTATTCGAAGTCTCCGTCCGTTTCGGATGACCACTGCCCGTTCACAACCTGTCACTGTATTTTCCTGACCCTTTATTTTCACTTGACAAGAATATTTCGAGCGGCGTCCCCTCGATATTACATTCCAATACGACTTTTTATTCGTGATACATTTTTCCAATTGTCTCCGTAGCCTCCACGCTGCGAACTAACGGAATAGAATTTTCAAACTGTTTTGATTGATAAAGGTAGACAGGTTTTCGCTTTCTTTGTTTGCGGAATTAGATTCAGGAGGTGGCGTGAACTTTCAGTCCCACTTGATTAATGATGATTCGAGTTGGATTGGAGAAAGAAACGACTTTAGGTCACCGATTCTTTATAGAGCGCAAATTAGGTTTAAATCGATCCTTTTTAGGGTTCCCCGGACGAAAAATACTATCTAACGGAATATTAGAACTTAGCCTCTACCGTCTGTTCGTTTGTCTGTCCGTCGATTAAAATTATATGTTTTGACCTGTATAGTAGTTAAACCTATATACTCTCAGAATTCTCATGTGAGCCATGATCCTTGACGTTGGTCTATTTTTTTTTAATTGTTTTATTTTATTCCTAATACCCACATGGAAACAGATACGTGATTAAAAAAAACCGTAAAGCAGCTCCTGTACCCGACTAGGTATGACACACACCAGGCCAAATTTATTGTAAATCGATTTTTTATTTGTGTATTTGGATGCGAAAGCGCGATATCATCCCATTTCCTGAAACAACGCTCGTGCTGTGTTAATATTTGATGTGTTCTCGACTTTTCTCGAATTTAACGCGCCGATTAAACACAGCCCGAGCGAAGGATTTTATGTGAATATTTAAAATGCTATATTGGTTCTAGTTCTGCCCGAACAAGACCATTGCTCATGTAACATCTTGCAGAGTTAATTTATTGGAGTTCTAGTTGCATCAAAAATGAAGTTTAGTGCTTGAGGTTGAGGGTTAATTCACACCGGGATATGACGCGACGCGACGCGGCGCACACTTTACAGGAGCGTGATAAAATGTAGAAAGATGGACATTTCATTGACAGAACTAGAAAATCCCTCGCGGCGTCGCGCTGCGCTGCGCGTTGCAGTTTGTCTTTTCTTGGCACAACGAGATGCATCTTAAAGCAGCTTCAGGCCGCGTCGCGTCGCGTCGCTTCCTGGTGTAAACTGACCCTAAGCCGTTATAAATATGAGGAAAATAGAGGCAGCTAGTGGTAGGGAGGTCTCATAAAATGTATACAAGGTTAGTTTCTTATTTCATGCAAATTGTGTGTTGAAGGAAATGCATCGGCATCGGCGGGAGGTGGGCGGCTTGTTCTCTGTGACACCAAGGCAATTTCATGTGAAAAGTGTTAGAACAGGAAAATCGTGTTAAAAAGTTATAAATATAAGTTCCATATTTTTTGTAAGTAATTAAAAATAAGTAGGTAAAGGTATATACTGCGAGATATATCACCATAGAAATTTTAAGGGCTTGTTTAGACTATGAAACCTGAATAAACTAAACAAATTTGTAATTTCTGTTTTTTATGCAATAAAGTATATTTGTATTGTATTGTATTGTACAAACCTGAATAGACCTGTTCACTCTTGAAAGAGGGTTTGAAAAGGAGTTTATTTTTTTCTCCTAGAATTAGTATCCTACATTTGCTTCAGCGATGTCAAGAAATAAAATTGAATCTTTTGGAATTGTTGGCAACATTTCCGAAGTCGCTGAGAACGCCTCCAATAGCAATAGCGGGTCTGCCTGGAGCAAATTGGCCACATAGTTGCATCCCGCAGGTTGGAGGACCATTAAAATGGAAGGATTACTTTTACGGCCCGGTGGTCCGCTTCAGATAATATCGCTATATTTTATGGATGTAATAAAGGGAATTCGATTTTAGCCGGTCATCTGTATGCGATTATGTAACTGCTCCCGATTTACTGCAGCGCCAGCAGGTGAATTCAATGGATGCTTAACCAGGAACAGTCTGCAGCACAAGTTGACCAAACTTCGCCCGTGACAGTAAGGTCGAAGAGTGGCGACTAAGTTCTGCAGACTTTACCTGCGGAATTTCAAAATGTATGAGTAGACATACATATTAAAGAACTTCCAGATGGAAAACAACGCAATTCTATCCATTCTGCCGGAAACAAATGGCTTTAGTTAAATTCGAAGGTGATTCAATTTAGGGAACTCATAAAAGATTCCACTCACTAAGAATAAGAACTTCCAAACTTTACATTCACACAATCACAAAGTGGGTTAATGAGATTCCCTCAAGAAAAACATCTCGTTAAAGCATACATTATTCAAGCTTTCGC
>JARACY010002298.1:0-44415 GCA_029255725.1 Scrobipalpa atriplicella | reverse complement strand
ATTTATCCGGTTTAGTCTTCCTGTTTTTAAGAATATGTTTTGGATATTGTATTGGATACGAATCGAGTACAAACGCCCTAATACTATATTTTATAGGTAGGGTAACTCCGTGGTCTAGCGGTCTGAGCCATGGGATCACGACCCGGAGTTCCCGGGTTCGATTCCCGGCGGGGGACAATGACTTTGTGTTGTTGTTTCATTGCAGGCTGATCACCTGATTGTCCAACAAGTAAGATGATCCATGCTGTTGGGATGGGCATGTAAATTAGTCTGTCCTGCGCCTGATTTCTCTCTGGTCGTGTCAGTATTTGAAGGAATAGTAGAGAGTGCAATTGTGTATTGCGCAAACACTTGATCACTAAAAACTAGTCCCGCGCAGTTGGCCGATCTCTGGGAGATTGGCCGCCGTCACCGAAAATTATTTATTTAAATATTTCAATGAATAAACTCTGGACCATTATCCAGATTAATATTGCATAAAAACTTCTTGGCGGAGATGAATACTCCCTGCCCGCTGGCCATCTTATCACAAAAAACTGCAATGAAAGCCTTTTGTGATAGAAAAACTTAAGAAAAAAATAAATAGTAAATGGCTACCACAATATTTTTTTTGGAAATTTCGGCCAGGATATTGATAAAAAAGGTAGAATACTAAGGAGGTTAAAATATTTCTTGAAAGCAGGATTATATCTTCTTGGAAGAGTTCAATAGGTACTTGAAGAAGGTTTTATTCTGTATCTGAGCTTGCATAGAGCTTGCTGGCCATTTTAGTACATAAAAATCTGTTGTGAACGCCATATGTGATAGAAAAACTTAAAAAGAAAAAAATAATAATAAATGGCATCCACATTATTTTTTTTGGCCATTCCGGCCAGGATATTGATAAAAATGTAAGTTGGTATAGTAATGAGATCAAATTATAATTTTTGAAATAGTGCTATTTATACAGTATACACTTTACATTATTATCATTATTACACTTTACAATATTTTTTTTCGTCTCGTAGAGCATGTGCTACGATTGTTGCTACGCCGTAGCCGACAGGAAAAGAAATTTACGTAAAGTAAGACGAGAAAATTAGAAGAAATTTTAATGCATTTAGGTACATACCTGCACACTTCCTGGTGGATGGCCTGCTCGAAGTGCATCGTGTTCACGATGGCCCGGAGTTTTCTGCCGGAGTTGAGCGCCCAGTAGGGAGTCATGATCTCCGTCTTGCTTTCACACGCGTCCACCCTGGAATCATAAAAGAATTGTAATGTACCTAGATCAGTTTTCAATACCTATGTATTTGGATGTTTGTAACTCAATCACGCTTTAAACACTGGACGGATCGGGATGAAACTTGGCACACATTTACCTAGGTTAGGTTTAGTCCTGGAATAGAACATTAACTTACACGGGAAAACTCTTTATCTGCGGATGAAATAGTGTACCTATAGTGTATTCTTGTACTCCAAACCGCTTGCGAAGATTGGTTAATATGCAAACTACCCTGTGATGGGTGACGTGACACCCATGTCTGCCAGGAAACTGTCGATGTATAGCTGATTAGCTGATAATCTGGCATAAAAATGCTTACCTGCCAGTGCTATTGACTGACTGTGGATCCGGCAGATTTGGCGACCCAGCTTGTCTCACATGACGGAAGTAGGAGTCTCCGGAATGAAGGTCTGGTACTCCAGGCGCCCGCCGCACCCTTCCACCGCCAGGGGTCGCAAAGGAACCATACATCCGCTTTATCAGCGCCTTGTTCTCGTCTATGAAGTTTTCTATTTTATCTCTGGAAATGAGAATAAGGAAAATTCTATAGAATTTTGCTAAACGTGTCTTTACGATAACAAGAAATTTTAACGAATCAAGTCATGATCGATCTTATTTTGGTACCTACAGACAGTACAGTTTACATAAGTAAAACCAGTATGCTTTGTAGAAGAAATAATAATACCTAGTTAAATGTACAACTCAGCAAGACATCTTACTCCTAAGTAGAAAGGTATAACAGAAAATGTTTTACAGGCTGGAACGCAGTGTTCCTAACGAAAACCAACCACTTACAAAGGATAAGTGTTTCCAGCAGTGGGACAGTACAGCTGGAAATTCCGCTTGACGCAAGGAACTCCTCGGATGACCTGACCCTGCAGCTCGTAGCCCAGAGCCAGTGAGAGGGCTGTCCATAGGATCTGGAAAAACAGAAATAGTACTTTTCAAAATGTAGAAGAAATTGGATTAACATCCATATTGGATGCGGAAGTCCGAAACTATCTCGCGCTCGTCTGTAACTAGGTAAGTAGGAATCATATTTTGTAGCAGTAGAGACGATGACTTTATAGACTCTACAACGTCCGGCGGGTTGCTTGTAGGTATAAATATTGTGTAGGTAATATTTCTTATTGGACCATGGAAAGCTTATTATTTATTCTTATGTTATACTATGATTTGCTAGTCTCAAGGGTCATTTTATTCACTTGAAAAGTTGAAACTCGGACAACGGTGATACAGGGGTGCTAGCTAGCGACCATGTAAATATTCGTTCAAAATCATAAATGCGTCATATTCTGCAAGGACTTGGACAACGTATTTTAATGCTAGCGTCTTTGTGAACTTACTGTTTTTTAAGCCTTAGCTAAAATTAAGATGCTAATATTTAAATAGTAGATTATATTCTAATTAGCAAAATCAACTTACTCGAAATCGCCACAGGCCTCTCAAATCCATATCCGCATGTACAGTCAAGCACAAACAAAGAACACCCCTAAACACCCTACGCCTTTGCAACAAAGTCTCTATTTGCACAACAAGTTATCTTGAGATAAACCTTTGACCGTACAAACAGTAAATAGTTTAATTCGCGTACAATTAACACAGGTAGATGGTATGGTAGTCTTTAATTAACTGGACTGACGGATTTGAACCAAGTCGCCCGTGACAAACCAAAAATACGTATTCTCGGTAAACCGTGATACACAAGTGATAATTATCACGAGGTATTTCTCGAGATATTAAGTGCACATTAGGGACTATTAATAAATTAGCTTGAGAAAGTTATTCACTATAAGTTTATAGACAGAGTACAAGATAGACGTTGCTTATATTAATCGCGAAGTAAGTCTGATTCAAGTAGACTTTGCAGACTTATTTTGTATTTATATTCAGAGTGTTGCGTTTTGTGAGCTAAGCTTTACATGAGGAGAATAATTTATATAAAAGCTACTAGGTAAGTAATTGATACGGAAACTCAACTTTTTGGGAATGGGGAGTCGACATTTTAGGAAGTGGACAAAATGGTCCTAAAGGCTCTAAGGCTCGTATTTATAAAGCGATCTCAAGATTGAGATCAATATTAAGTATGGATTTGACAGACCGTTTTGTACTGAAATGACATTAGGTACTGATACGAACTCAAACTCACAGCCACTCTTCAGAGCTGATTATAAATACGGGCCTAAGTGTCTCTATTAACGTGCGGTGGCGTCGTCAGTGGCATAGAAAATGAATTCTTCTAATTTATTGGTTACATTCTGAGCCAATTCATCATAAATACAAAGAAACAATTTTAAATGTGGCAGATCTAAATGATTTATGACACTTCAGGTTTCGTAATAGCCAAATAAAACTGGATCGTGTCATTAATTTAGCAAGAGCTCGTTATTTAGCAATTCAAAAGTAATACACTATTTTGGACGCAACTGTGTCAATAACCTTGCATGATACGAAATAAATTTGCATTAATATTTGTAAGCAAAAAATCGTAGGTACGTGCCCATTTAAGTGGCGCCCATCTTCTGGCGCCTAGACCACCTTATAATGATTTACTGCGATGTGTTATGTCTCTTCATTTTGTGCTTAGCCTTGATTCACATACGCATTTGTACATTTTTAAAGAACATTAATCGATCTGATTGGAATATTTAGTGTTTAAACCTATAAGCTTCTGTCAAATAAAAACTTATTACATTTTTTATGGCGTGATTTCATCGGCTATGAATTTGGAGCTTCTATTAGTTGAGAATATCTTGAGATAAGAAACCGTGCGTTATCATGCAGTGTGTATCGCTAATTACTGGTAGCAAAGAGCTGCGCTCGCGCCGGCTAATTAACGTACAGCCTTCGGTCGATCTTCGTCGCTTGTACAGTCCACCTTAAGTTTGATTACTTCTTTTATTCTAAACTAACCTAACACAATGTTTCCGTAGCTACATATACGGTCATAAGGTGTGTACTGGTGTGTACATGGACATCTCGACTTGTATTTGACTGTACAAGTCGCGTCGCATTACGAAATGACTCAATTCGTCGACAGAATAATAAAATCAATGTGATTAATTGACATGCATCTGTCAATTTTATCGTCTGACTGTTTCTCAATAAAAATAAATATTTTATCATAGGAAACTTTTATTAAAACAGTACGCGCAATGCAATATTAGTAATTCTAGACGTTTGTCGATTTTATTAGTCAAGTGACACAATAGTGATATGAATATTTTCCAATAGATCTTTTTCTATTTAGTAAGTAGATGCAGCAGTCTGTGCGAAGGGGATTTCAGTATGTATCGTCTCAGAAATGCCGTCAAATATAATAACTAATTCTAAACACGTATGCAAGCTCTTTGAACGTGACATTTTAACGTATCTGTGACTGTGACTCATTGAACTATGGGTTCGTTTGCTTACGAATTTAGCAGATCTAATCCCTGGCTATGTCCCTGGCATTATGTATTATTGCATGTTAGTACCTATAGAATAAAGCCTAAAAATCTGTAATTTTATTGCAGCAGTTCTATCACACCGATTACCTTTTAAAATTCTTTCACCGCTAAAGATCTGCATTATTCAGAAAGCGCACACAAGCTACATTTAATTCCAATGGGAAAACTTAATAATCAACTGATCAAAAAGCTATAGTAAGAACCTTCTTATAAGAACTTTAACATTCAAATAATGTTTATTGTTATGGTGTTTCGGTGTGAATCTAAGATTACCATTTGCGTATATTGGAAGATAACATAAAGTTCAAAACCCCGTTGACAACGAACATAAAGTGGTTGAATGTCTGTATATAATAAGCAAAACAATAAGCTATAAGATTGATGAGACAATTTTGTTCTAATAAACCATAGCCTCTGACATCTACCTATTTATTTTGATCTAGTCTAGAAACTGTAGGTAGTAGTGTAATCTAGGGATTGTAAGCTCGATTTCCAACGACAGATATTTTGTGATGTTGTATGTTGATAGGTGCATAATGAATTTGTGATTTAATAATTAGGTCATTCATCAGGAATAGACTCTATAGTATTTTTTTTACAGTAAAATAGCTTTCTGTACCTATACAGCTTTTTAAAGTGAAACTTCTTTAGGCGCGTTAAGAGGACGAGAAATACGTCACAGCGGGGGACGGAAGTCGAAATGTCAAAGAAGTTTCACTTCAACACGTGTGGTCGGCACACCACACACTCTCTTTTTTTAGTACTGAATACGGATGCTAAAAGTAGTAGTGAAACGGGATGTAGTTATAGCATCATCGACATGATTTCATCAATTATTAGCTGTATGAAACATCAAGTCTACTTTATAAGAAATGCTGTAAAATGAAGTCAGTAGATTTATGTTATCCTTCGTCAGTTACAATTTATTACAGCCTACTTGAAATATACGATATATCCCTGTATGATGTACATGGTTAGTACCGGTTCCATTTTAGGGATTGCCGTAATATACATTAGTTCCACTGTAAAGTTATGATTATGATTCATGCTATAGTTTGTGGTACCTATTTATCCTTTTTGTATACCAGTAGGATTCCATATAGGATCCAAGAAATATATAATTCCTGATTAATTCTGTCTGATTAAGTATTTATAAATTATAACCGCAAGTGCTTCAGATGATAATTTATTTTATAACACATTTGCTCGTAAAGGGTCTCTTACTACACCAATTTCAATATTGTATTGTATCTTATTACGTACTTGAGCGTAATCGTAATGTAAAATGCACGAGTGCTGTAAAACACACGAGTTTTTTTTTTTATTAGGTAAAACGCACGGTTTATCGAACGGTACTTTTTTAAATCTTAGCAAAGAGTTTTTATGGCAGAAAAGTGGTCAACATTTTATAAATAAAATTAACTTTGGGAGATAAAGTATAATAAAATAAACATTTAATTCTTTGATTTAATTAATTTTTACAATAAATTACAACCATTTATCTGTAACAAAATAAAAAAAATATTAATTTAGTTTATTAGTAATACTGGCTGGTTTTTTGTGCTTTGCCTCAAAAAAAAGCGCTGCGCGATATATACTAGGTAATCTGGGGTACGTTCAGAAACGCTCGATCGATCGAAATTTAACCTGGTTAAAAATTATATTGCCCGTTCAGAGACACCTGGCAGACGAAATTTCGACTAGGTTAATTTTTATCCGGCCCGTTCAGAGGCGCACCGGAAGTGAGGTTTTATCTGACAGCAGCTAAGGTGCACGTTCAGTGCGTCCCACTAGTATAAGATTCGATCGGTATAAATATCGAACTGGGTCGACTGAACGTACCCCTGTGGATGCGCGCGCATCGCTAATTTGTGAACGAGTAAAAATTATTCCTCGCTTTTTTTCTTTTCGCTGTATTGTTTTAATTTTTTAGCTATTTCCTCGCAAATATGTTATAAAACGTAGTACGACATACGTGCGGTTTGATAATTACAGCCTCTGCTTTCTTGTAGCCCTCGCCTACGGCTCGGGCTAGCAATATCGCCTCGGCTGTAACTATCAACGCACCGCACTTGTATCGTAATGTACTATTATTACAAGCTGTGAGCGGAACTGACAATCTGAGAAATTACAGCGAGTGTGAGAGAGTTCGTATCAGCAACGTCATTTCAGTTGCTCTTAATCATGAGACCGCTTTATAAATACAAGCCTTAGATTCCTGCCATAGTATGAAATCATTATAGGTTCTATTGTTAAAAAATAATTTGTTGCTCCTGCATTTGGAAACAATCTCACAAAATGATAATTATCAACTACAACACTTGTATTGGGTATCTCAGAATTCAGACTGTGATTCAGGCCCATAACCTATAGATCGAGAATCTTAAGTGATAAAATAGTTTAGCTGGGTATCATTTTTGGTATTTAAGTTGCGGGCCAAAGTTACCTTTATCTAACTAAGGTCCGTATTTATAATCAACTCTCAAGAGTGGCAGCAAGTTTGAGTTTGTATAAGAAATGTCATTTCAGTACATAACGGCCTGTCAAATCGATACTTAATACTGCGCTCAATCTTGAATACTTTTATAAATAGGAGCCTAAATAGATTACTGACCTAGTGAATCTGCTCAAAGATATACAGATTTTCGTATAATTTTATTATGTAAACATGACATTTCACGCGAAGGTGAACGTTCTCACAGCTATAGGCAAAGGCTGCAAGCGTCTGGGAGCCAATCGCACAAGTTGGTCACGTAGTCGGCCAGCGTGGGCCAGGCGTGTGACTAAGTGTGTTCGATCGGACGCTTCCTGCGCTCCTACGCTTGTGCCATTCTAATCATAGTTAGTAGTGTAAGGAAGAAGAATCATCATCATCATCATCAGCCTGTATCTCATCCTGCTGGACATAGGCCTCTCCCATGGCCCGTTACTCAGCTCGGTCTTCAGCCGTTCTCATCCAATTTCTGCCCGCTTTCTTACGAACATCATCGCGCCACTAGTTTCAGGACGTCCACTCCACACTAGCACACGTACACTCCACACGTCCACACTAAGTATGCGAGAAAGAAGAATAACTTGCAAATATTAAATCTAAAATGAAAATCTGCACAAAGATAAACAATTAAAGCCCAGGGTCCCGTAATTTGTAATAATTTGGTACTGTAATTTGTTTTTTTTAAGCGAACAGACGACGCTTGTACCATTCTTACCTAGCATAAAACAAGACAAAAATAACAAGTAGAGGAATAACTCTTAATTCACGACTCTGTTAGGTACTGATTAAAGGCATCACTTTATTGTATGTATGTACGTACTTATGTACCCACAAAAATAAAAACTATGCTATCGCTACCTCTCATAACATAGCCCTGTTTAGTCTTTGCAATTACACCTTTGCAAATTGATTTGTAGTCGGTTCATTGTATATCCTTGCTATGCAATAGACATTCTGGTTGACCGATGATGTTTATCTACATTACACCTCTAGTTTACAATTTAGCCGTATTTATCGACATTCACATCTCTATTTCTCTACTAGTTTACAATTCAACCGTAAAATTTTGTCCAACAGAGATATCGATAATTGGTAAGTACCACTAGAGATATTTATCAGATTTGTTTAGTAGGAATTTTAATTAAATCCTGTCTCGGAAATTGTAATTAAGTATCATTTTGTAGGAATAAGGTTAGTGATTATTAAGTCATGACTTGTAAGTTTCAGATACCTTCACAGTTTGCAAAATGCTGAAATAAAATCTTTGACAAGTTTTTTCCTAAAAATTCTTATCCAATATCTTTGACATGCGTTTATTTGATTGTCGATCTTTTGTTGGAAATTATTAGTTTTGTTTCTGTTACGTACAGAAATAATAAACAATATTGATGAAATAAAAGTCATGTTAATTAATCTAAATCAAGTAAATACGAAACAAACTTTTGCGCGTTGATGTCTTTCGTATGAAAATTCAAAGCTCCTTTACAATTTTCTTACCGTATTATATTAATTGATACTATATTTAAGTTTCCATGCGAAAATAACATAAATACGTAAAAACGTTAATCGCACAAATCACTTTTTAATTTTTAATGCAAAACTGCACTTCTAATACAAAAAGAAATCCATGAAATAAAGGCATTAAAAGTTACGGGCATGCCTCGTCCCAGGCTGTGTGAATAATGGTCCGAGCTACATTCTAGTACAGCGAGCTATTTCGACTACGCTAAGTGGACAGAAGTACAGTCAATTGCATATATACGATACGCAAGAAAATCTATAATCACCCTAAATGCCTTAAACTTACACGTAGCCAAATATTGAGCAAATTAAATTCATTTTGTTCGTCTCATCTCGACATGTTTGAAAGAAGACTGCTTATGTAATACCGTAATAAAGAAACACTTACTAGCCAGGGGAGGCAATAATCATTTTCATGGTAATGTTTACTACATCCATACAAAAATTAAAAAATATATAATTGATATAACTATTTAGTTTTGACGCCATAAACTATGGCCATAAAGAAAGAAACTTTTTTACGTAAATCCACTTTTAATATAATGAGAGATAACCTAATGAGCTCCACATTCCACCAGGCTCTAATATTCTTTTTATAGTTGCTGTATTGTATATACTTACTTACGAAGTTGACTGTACACCTCAGTAGGACTAGACTCGTTAAAGTAAGGTCAGTAATGTTGATTAAGTAGTTAGAATTTTTGCTATTATTTTGTCAAACGACATGGCTTGACTAAATACGATAGATGCTTATGGATTATTATTTTTAGGCTAAGGACATACATATATGTTATGTTCTCTAGTTGTTCGCATGGACATTTGCAATATTTGTACACGAATGTACAGTCGTGGCCATAATTTGTCTACATGTGGAAAAGAAATAGGCTTGCTTGAAGAACACAACTTTTATCTTAATTCATTTACATTCAAAAATAAGATTTTAGTGCGTGTGTGCATTTATATACTTTTGCTCCTTGATTCTCCTCATTTTGAATAATATAAATACACATAGGTTGATGATACTTGAATTCATAGATAGTTATTTTTTTAGGTCAATTTATATGTATTCAGTCATTTTGTATGCGTTTACCTTAATATAAATTATTGAAAACTTTTTATGACCACGACTGTACACATTTGGCACATATTAGGTAAACTATTTGAACAATCGTAGTTAGGTATCTCTAGCTGCCTGACCACCATGATGTTTTGTTTTAAACAAATTGAGTGTGTGCTTAACCCAGCTTCGAGACAATTCATTTGTTTTAGCTATTTCGTACACTGTTTCTATCTGTCAGGTTAATTGTTGAGCAGAAGTCTATAATGTTTGTAGCTCTTTGTTTCAATACAATGTTGACCCAAATGTGTAGTCCGTAGCGCATCCTATGAGACCTTTTCTTTTAATAAGAGTTCTACGAGATCGTCCCATTAAATTCATACTAAACTCCAATGATCTTCCATAGTGCGCTCAGCTACAGAATGGAACCCCCTCGTCTATGATTCCGAATGCATACAACTATCAACTCTTCAATGTTAGAGTGAACAGGCATCATCTGGGTGAGCTCGCTCCATCGTCGACTCTGTCTCTGTCGTTTCTAAGCAAACCCTAAGTACCTAGGTATCAATTAAAAAATGCTTAATTTTGAAACGTTTGGTGTTATATTTTTTGATAAGTATTAAAATACTCACAGGAATTTGGTAGAAGGAGCCATTGTTGACGGTGGGGTATGACGTCAGAGGTACCACGGGCACGGTCCCGTTTCTTAGTAATATTGGACCTTGCAGTGGCGTTACTGCTGGCTGGCCCGAATCTGAAAAACAAGGAAAGTATTAGGGTATTAGCTACATTAACATACCAGGTGGTTTCCGCAAATTGATAAGGTTTATTCAGTCAATAACACTTAACAACTTTCACGAGAAAGAAAATTGTTTTAAGAAATGAAAAATAAAATCATATCCCCATACAAAATGGCCGGCTCGATAAGACAATTTTGTATGGGGACAACAAAAGTTTGTTTAATTTCCGGAAAGAATTTCTTTGCGAAAATTATCCTGTTTCGTTAACGGAGCAACCGCTATCAGTTTGCGGGAAGCTGTCACTAACGCCGTATACAAGTCGTAGGCTCGTATTTATAAAGGGATCTCAAGATTGAGAGCAATATTAAATGACATTTCTGATACAAACTCAAATTCGCTGTCACTCTTGAGAGCTGATTATAAATACGACCCGTAGACACGTGGTAGGCAGAGCGTCATAACATAACCATCACATTTATGAATATTTTGTTTTGAGAATCGACTAAAAGTGTACATTCAGATAAAAAATATTATTGGAGAAGAAAGATTTGGATTTTCCCGTCAAAGGAAAGGCATGTGTAGTTAAATATCAATAAAATGGTTTTAATTATATTTAACAATGAATTGTAGGTATAATTTCTTTAATATTGTACTGTGTATACGCAAAGACTCATCAAATAAGATGTAAAACAACGCTTTCATCACGAACATGAGTCACTTAGTTTCAACATAGATCTCTCACATGCGCCTGCGACGAAATCCAAGCCAACGTCTGACTCGTTCGCCCCCGTAGATCATTGTGTCTAGAATGTGTGTTAACTTTTCACTGACTGATTTATTTATTACACATTGCATTAGTCATGTTACTGACAAACCTACGGTAATACTCAATACTTTAAGCAGCTTACACTCAAATAAAATTGATCAAGAGAACTAGCCTGAACATAGGTAATAATTTTGAGAAAACAAAACCACATAGGTACACTTTATAGCTAGAATACACTACGTCGCTAGGTAATTTATTACCGCGATTGAGCAAGGAAGGAAAACCTGAGAGGTGCACATTAGCTATTGTCACGCAATAGTTGTGACTGCTCAACAATTAAGTTCAAAGTGATACAGACGCATTATGTCCCACCATTATTATATCTCTCTTTGTTCTATGTCACGGACGAGTGAATCATTTCGTTTAAGGTTGTTTGTAAGTAATCTCTTTTTTTAAACACGCATGATTGAGAGAAACTATTCTTCTGCATAATTACATATGTGTACGTAATCGGTGTAGAAAGATAAGCAATTAAAGATACATAAATTAAACAAGAATGTATCATTCATTGCTTATCTTTCTAAATAATAATAGATATAGAGCTATTTGATTATTTATAAGAACACAGTTACTATGACGAAGAAAATTATTGATAATAGTAATAAAATAGTCTTTGGTTTTCATTAGGTAAAAAATGCGAGAGATTATAGAATTCGATCTTGTGACTTTGATAAGAATAAAATGTACTTAGTAGGTAGTTCAATTTTTTCTTAACTACTTATTCTGAACTATTGCTAGCAATTAATTTAGTTTTTGAATGAACAGTTTATTCGCAAGAATATAGTAGTGTAGCGAGACAGTAAATAGTTAACAGATATCAGAGCCTAATGCAAAAAATAGGAAAGATTCATTAATCGTATGTGACCGATTTCGGTCATGTGATGATCAAATAAAGATAAAAAGAAACAGTTTAAAATATTTTTATAGGTAATAAGTTAAAGATCATCATATTGTATTCTATCTTTTAACATAAAAACAAAAAGTAACGTTACTGTAGTGAATATTTTCAATAATTAAAAATATTCGCCTAAAACGAAGATCCTAACTTTTTACCTAGCAACAGATCGAAGGTGAAATAAATAATAATTTACTAATTCGGCCTTGCTTCCGATAACAAATCTTCCGACACCAATGCCGTATCCTCCATTTTCATAAATTTGCATACGAATATAAATATATAAGTACTGTTAATTATACAGGTGTTGAATGAGATTCTGATAATAGGGTAAATCAAGAATGAACTGTTCTTCATCTCCATCATCAACATATTCATTTTACAGAATAGTTTCAGTCCAATAATTTAAATATTTAATATGGTATTTCGTTAGTTAAGTAAAGTGCCTGCTCAATTTCGATTTAATTGCAAATAAATGCACAAGCAATACATTGCACATGCATTCACTAAAATTTTTATATACGAGTACCTACCTAATCTACCTATAGGTACTTACTTTCTATTTACTGAAGATACTTAGTAACTAAATTTTATAGCCAAAATAGGAAGCAAAGAGTTTAAGTTCCTATAAGTTACACTATTTAAATGATGGATGGCATATTCATAAAATATGACAGTCCTTTATAAGTAGTATAGTACCTACATTTTATGTGACAGTATTTTGGCACTTTATCTTATGTGTATAAATTACGCAATTTTCGGGTATGACGCAATAATCTAGATCTCGGATCTTGAAGAGCCGTCAAACTTGTGTCATATTTATTTATAAATTGTGTTTATACTAGGCAGAACAGGATCCATAATATCCTCTATTCTATTTCTTGCTTCCGTTATTCTATTATGAGATTTGCCGATATTTTCATTGAAATTATTTGCAACAGTTAGTTGGAATATTTTTCAGTAATAATAAAATTGTTAGTTAGTTGGCCAAGTTTGTTGTCTTTCGTACACAATTTGTCTGATCAAGGTGGTAATTTTTTATGGGAAAGTCATTCTTTTTTTTTTCATTTTCTGACAGAATTTTCTATGGAAAGTGGTTCAGTTTTGTTTAGTGAGCAGCCCCTATTAGTTTGTGGTACGCTGTCCCTATAAAAAAGGCTATTTATCTGGCATACCGTTGACCACAAAATTTCAACATAAGTAAATACCCACAACGTGACTAACTAAACTAGACTGTCAAGCTAATTCAATTTCACAGTGCATAATAAGATTTATCAAGTCCAAGACCAGCCTATTGTCTTGTCTTGTCTGCCCGCCTAGCAACCAAAGCCTATAGGCTTCAGTATACTGATAAGATAAGAGTATGAATATATAAATGCACATTATGTCTGTACTTTATTTACAAAAACATACAAATTAAATATACAACAGCAATAAAATAAAAACTTAACAAACACCTTATAAATAAAATATGGTATCGTTGTGATATTTTCACGTTTAGCCCGCTGAGTCGATTTTCATAAAATTTAGGAGAACTTTAAACGGTCGAAATGTCGAAATCCTGGAGAAGGATATAAGTAATGGTTTATTTTAGTAATGTTGTCTTCGCTGTGACTGTCATTTTCATGCGGTAACGTGTAGCTAGCAGAACGAATTTCGATGTATGGTCAGAAGACAGTAGGCAATTCTGGGGAATGATAAAAAAAGACTTGAGTACTTTTTACCGTTAAAAAATAATTATTGTCGCCGCATTGTCGTAACCAAACTAGGAACAATTTGTGCGGGAATCAAACCTACGACCTCAGTATCAAGAGCCCAATGCCCAAACCACTAGACCATAGAGGCAGACTCGTTAATGAATTTAAGTCGTGCAGCTATACGGACCGGTCTCCCGTAAGGTCGGTATTTGAAAGGGCTGTCAGGGATATTTATAACCAGCCTTTTGTTGGCTACTAAGGTTTTAAGCCCTCCTATTGGCGGTTATTTGGTTCTAGATATCATTTTTTTTCCTAGCAGTGGAAACCAAGGATACGATGAAGCCCTTTCTTCTCTAATAAGTAGGTATTCCATTAGACATGCACCTGAAACGGGATAACACAGCACTATGCTCGTCTATCATGAAGTCATGTGCCATTAATTTTTCTAGCTCTAACACCATTCAGGCCGAAATAATTTCTTTCTGTTTAGGTTATCAATGAAACTATTAATTTATTCTTTTGATAAAAATATCGTGCTTTTGACAAATATGCTTCCACCTGTTTATCGTAATAGGATCCTCAAAGGAAAAAAAAAACTGAAGAAGTTTATAATATTACCTAGGTTCAAGAGAAAAACAGCGTTAATTCAGCTTTTTGTATCATTCAGCGACTTTCAAAAAGAGAACTCCAGGTTACAATGGTCTGGACTGGCCTCACACAAAGTAACCTCAACTTCTGACCAGACACGTCCATAATTGCAGCGTTACTGTCAGAATTCAGATATATTTACGACGAATAATCAATTCTCAGTATACGCCGCCAGAATATTGCCAAAACGTGAACGTATCTCAGGTTCTAGGCGTCAAATTACTCCACTTGGAACGTAAATTATAGTACGACCATGCTTTAAATGAACGTGGTGAAAAAAAGGAATTAATGCCGCTATCTTAAGGGGATTACATACGGCCAATGGTTGTTTTTGAGATCATATTCCTTCTAAACGAATCAATGAAAAAATATATGTATATTTCTAGGATGTCCTAGGAATCGGTTTTTATCGGTAAACTTCTAATTATTCCTCCTAAACTATAAGCAGCGCTTTCACGGTTCCTTCGGGTATCAGTATTTTATATACCTACAATCGCAATACTTATAGCTTTTGAATCAGACTCGTAGTTTTTATGGAATTATCATTTTTGTGCGATTTTCGCACATTTTTGACGCGGCCACGTTGATTTGAACGATATTTCTAGGGCACTACGGACGATGGTTGCATATCTTGAAATCTACATGTTAATCTGCCGGCAGGATACGCCATAAGATTTAACGGTTCTCCTTATACTGCAGCGCCCCCACCCACGTTCATTGAGAACCGCGTCAACGGTACATAGGTATCTCGTATCATGAAATAAGGGGCCCATTTTGACGTAATTTAATGCCTGAAATGAAGGAAATCAGTCCCTTGGTAAAGTGGCTGTGTTTGGTAGACGTTAGTCAGGATTGCAACATGACTTACTAACTAGTGAACTGAAAATATGAATCACACGTTGTGAAATTATCAATTTGGATAAAGATAAACCTACACAAAGTGTATTTTTTCAACGAATAGGTTGGTACTCTATTGGTTAAACTAAGACCTTACAAAACAGGAAATATAGTAAGTAGTTAAAAAAGGAAACAATTTCGTTTAGCTCTGCTTTTATATGTATCAAATTAGCGCTGTCTCTATATCAAATAGGTTCGCGGAATATAAAAAAAAAACATTCTGAACTCACCGCACAAACAAGTCATTTCACTATTTTACACTGAAATCCTGAATCTAATAACACCATTATGAAACCACTTCCACAGAAAGTCGATAAAAAAATTATCACATATTTTCCTATTGAAATTCTACATTATTGGGTAATAACTACACACTGAAAATCATTACGTTCAAAAAACATTAAAATTCTATCGTCCGAACTGACCGTCGGTCATATGACACGGCCCTAACTATGCAAAAAAATCTGTGCGCACGCACATCTCTCCCCACTTTTAGTCTTGCAAGATGCCACCTTACAACAGCCTTGGCCGTCCGTTCTTACATAAACTATATGTCAACGAGTGGAGTTTTTTTTTAATATACTTATGTGTGATGAATTGGCTCTAGTCTAGAACAAACTGAGACCGAATCGATGATAGATCAAGCTCTCCCAGAAGTGTTAGGTAAAGACAACTACGAAGCATAGCAAGGTATTTGGCGTTGAACTCAAATGGGAGGGTCGTTAACCGTCATCGAGCCTGCCACCACCACTTAGGTTAGGTTAGGTTGCTAACTAATCTTTGAAAAGTTTGAAATATAAAAGGTGAATTCTCATAGTCCTGTCCATTCTAATGCAGAAGATTTATGAGTAGGTAGACAGAAAGTGGTTCAACATGCTCTACATTTGAAAGGCCAAGGCAATTCTTTTATGATTCAAATAAGACCACATCATCATTCTTCATAGGTGAAGTTCAAAACGATATTACGGCCATTATTAAATCATTGTCATAAACTCATAAATTTACACATAATAAATACATATTAAAACTATATAGAAAAACAAAAGCTATTATATAGAAAAACTGCTCGCGATTATATAGAAAAACAAAAGCTAAAATTTCATTCTACAAGTAAAAAGTGGCAACAATTTTGATTCATTGTTGAAAATGTCACGCCAGGTTCATCGGGTCGTTCGTTGATCCTACGACCTACACGAATGAATAAGGCAGATGATATTTGTTCGTAAAATTGTCACACGTAGCCCCTGGCTACAGGTTTTCGAGGTTATAAGACATTATGTGATATGGTAATCTTGCGTCGGCCCAATTTTTGAGGCTGTTAGTCGGTCAATAGAGATGGGAACATTATTTGCTTGCTTGCACTAATGCTTATGAAATTTAAAAGTGCTTTCGAGTATGATGTAATATAAGTAAGTGATCGGAATTCACACCGTTTGTTTCCAATCGTTTATAAAAATGTTATTTTTTAACGTTTACGATATTGGCTAAACGTTTAACTGTAGACAGTTTAGCTGCATCAAAAACAATACTGCTGTCGCTAATCAGGTCTGGCGATGAATAGATGCAAATAACTAAACTAAATCCTTCTCTTTTTCACGGGGTATGCAGAGCTTTGTACAGTTAGATTTCTTTTAAATGCTCTATTCCCATCACGAGTATGTAATGTTCCAAACAGTGGTCAACAAGAAACCGATGCGTTTCGTGTTCTGCGACATTCATCAGAAAGACCATAGAGCCTTTCACGGTTTTTAATTTACCAATTTCAAAGTAGCAGCATCGCATCACTAACACTACTCATTCGAAAGTGAACTCAAGGTCGCGCACACGCAGGCTTTTAACAGTGAACACATTTCGTCGCCATCAGCCACCGGTTATGATTTCAGGGATGGCACCAACGAGGTTCACCGTGAGAAAAGAAATAATAAAATGTGTTATTTTTAATCATCAATTACATCATCATGTTTTATCGTTCTTTCCAATATTATGTTGATATCTGACAGCTCATACAAATTAAATTCGATGCAAAAAATAAGCAAAAATATTACATTTTATTATTATTGTGAGCTGTCAGACATATCATCAATATAATATAGACGCATTTTGTCACCATCTATGATTTCAGGCATTATATTTAGCTGCTGAAATGTGGTAAAATTTAGCATATTATACGAATTTAATATTAATTTAAGTACATTTTTTTCCATTGAAAATTTGAAATATCATCATCATCAGCCTATTTACCTACGTCCCCATCGAGGAGCACAGCTGCACAGGCCCCTGAAATTTCCGATATGAAAATATTTTGTATTTTCGTTGTTTAGTTTGTCAACCAGGTCCAACCCTGCGCACACTTATGTTAATATCGTCTTCGGAACCAGCTGGTTAAGTAATGCGCCTAGATACATTCGAAGACGTTTTCGACAGACACCAAGTCGACAGATCGGTCAGGTGGGTTTATTGAAGTCAGTAGGTAACATTTTTTTTATTTTGTTTATAAATATCATCAATCAATCAATTTGTGTCATTGTGTTCCTTCTAGGAATCGTATCCTGTATCTCTTTTAGCTCCAATTTCTCCTTATTATCATTATTACGCTGTTAATGATTATAATGTTTGCAAGGAATATTACTTATATTAAAAATGTGAGTTGTCATTCTAGTTATAGCAAATAAAAGGCCCATAAATCAAAGTTAGAGCCACCGATTATGATATGACTTGACTATGACATTACTTCATAATAAATATGTCATTGTTGTATTATTTTCTTGTTATCCAGGCAACCTAATAACGAAAGAAAAACAGGTATAAAGATTGGAACTTTGGGCGCTTTTCCACTAGACGGCACGTCAACGGCAACGGCGACGGCACGGTACCGTCGACGATATCGTAGGTGAGATAATGTATGAAAATCAATGAAATTATATGACACGCTTTTCCACTTGACGGCACGGCACCGTCACGGCATGTCATCGATTACCATAGATATTGTCACGTGATCTCGCCGTGCCGTCGCCGTTGCCGTTGACGTGCCGTCTAGTGGAAAAGCGCCCAATTCTAAGAAAATTATTATTTGACAGAAGCTATAAAATACAGTCCGAAAACCATTATGAATCCATTTTTGGATATTCTTGGAAAAAATACGGAAGTACAAAATTGTACTAATGTTAGTTGGTTTAGTAAAGACTAATGATATAGTCAAGGCTGGCAAAGTTGAGGTCAATGCCTTATGATACTTGAGGTGACACATTATTACGTAGATACTCTATTTAGATTTGAAGCCTTGTAAGGTTGGAGTTGATAATCATCTAAATACGCGATTTTGATCACGTTTTCGCGAGCTTTTCGAAAAATGGGTGCAACTGTCCTTTGGCAAAGTTTATGAAGGCCAGAGTAATCTAAAGGCCACTGTTGAACGTATAAGGAAGTTTGTGATCTTTGCGACATAATCCGTTCGTGTAGATTCAAATTCTCATGTTTCTTGTAAATTAATTCTGTATTTATACACACCGTAGTGATAAGGAATTTATGTAAAATAAATAGTCCTCCCAACTAATTTTCAGTGACGGTGGTCATTGGTCAATCTTGCCAGTTAAAAGCGAGACTTCTTTCGTAGAGCTTAAATGTTTGTGTAATACACAGGTATACCATCTACCCATTCATTCCATGTCTAATGATAATGACAGTATAAAAGAAACTCAACCTATTGTATTGTATACCCATCAGACAGCAACATCATGGACCGTTTGCCTTATCGGACAATGAGGTGATTGATCAACCTGCAATTTCCTAACTAAACTAGAAACAACAAATCAAAATCAAAACGACTCCAAAAAATTTCGGGTCAAGAGTCAAAAACCTCTGGACCGTGAAAACAGTTTTGGGTATATAAAATACGCTTTTAGCGTCTCTTATTATTTTCGTTTTTTTTTAGAATTCTTTGGTACCTTTCCGTTTATATGCTAAGTAGTTACCGAGACCAAGTTTCCTTGGACAATTCAGTACCTACTACATACACCTACTTGTCCATGTATCAACGTCCAGCGGCCATTGTTTGAAGTGGCATTGGCGCCGAGACTAAAGCGATCGAAGGCCTGAGTCTGAGTATCAAGGTGTAAGCAGTCGCGATCGATTCCATTCAACTGCCAAATATTTGTAAGTCAATTGGGTCTCAAAATTTTAGTGCCAAACGCAAGTCAAAACACACCCGCGAAAGTTTTGCAAGAGATCAAATGTATAGGTAGCTATGGTATACGGTACAGAATTGATTTTGAATACTAAGTCAAAGATATAACAATTTGGTTTTGAGGTAAAATGTTTCCGCTATCGTCTAGATTTTACACCAGCTCTGAAGGCTACAAGTGTCTGCTATCAACTGATAGTGGAAGTAATTGTACCGATCGTGGCACTGCTTCAACGAGACATGAATTGGACTGTTTCACGGATAACGATCAGCCCGTCGTGCAGGTTTGCCAATTTATTTCAATCAGCATAATTTTATATACAGGACTTAACTGTCAAGAGCCACCTTGAAGTTTGATATATAGCTTCATTTACCTCGTCCAGGAACGTCGTCATAGTAGTCGTCGTCGTAGTCGAGGACGGCGTGGAGCTGCGTCTTGCCGCCTGAGCTGCCCGTCTCCACCTTGGTGAACCCTCGCGGCCGGTCTGGCGGCGGCGGTTGATTGCTGCTACCACTAGGAACCTCTCTAGGTTTTGCGGGAGTTTCTATCGGTGGTCTTCTTGGAGGGGGTGGGGGAGGGGCAGGAGGGGATGGTGTCGTCGGACCAAAATTAAAATTAAAGTTTTGCCCTGAATTCGCGAAACCCCGATTTACAGAACTCGGCGTCGTTGCTGGGGCGTATGGAGGGTCAAATCTCCGCTCAAAAGGAGGCCGCCGGGCGACATCGTCTATTCTTTTTTGGTCATAATCATAATCTCCGGTGGGGTCGTGGATATACTGCCCTGTGTTATCGAATTGTGGTATTTCGTGCACCCTTTGGTTTTCTATCTGAATATCTAGTCTCGATTTTTGTTGGTGTTGATAAACTTGTGTGTGGAGTTGTCCTCCGTAGGGGTTAGGTGCGACGTCTTCATGTCTTGGATAGTGAGTGTACTGGTTTGGAGGTGGGAGGTAAGCGGCACCGGCTCGCTTCCGGAGTTTTGACCGTTTCTGTTGGTTTGGGTTTGGGGCTGAGAAGGGCTCATTGCCGGGCTGTTGGGCGTGCTCCTGTTGGTGCTCGGGGGAGTAAAGGAGGTCGTCGAAGTTGACTCGGAGGGGGGCAGGGGAGGTTGGGACTAGGGTCGGGGGAGCGACAGGCGCCAGTGTGAAATTTGTTAAAGCCATGGTTCACTCAGTCATCGGCTCAAAATGTCAGGCACTATGTCAATACGCGCGGTATTACGGCCGCTTGCATAACGCGCGGCGTGGGATCGTCTAGCGCGGTCGTCTCCTCATTATCGCCGGCGACTCGGCTCGGTTTGGTTCGTACACTGCACTCACACTGTTTCACTGGCACTCCTTCACACGCGCTGTTTATCTGCAACAAATGGAGGAATGTTAATCTTATGTGTCACTTGTGGGTTATTGTTTGGTGATCTTGACTTTGTTTTCTAAGCGTTGCTGGTTACTAACGACTACAAGTTTATTGTTTTGTTTGATCTATGTGCTTGTGTTTGTATATTTACGATCCATTTACACAAACATACCTAGTTTACTAGTTACGTGTAGATTGAAAGTACTCCCGTTCACAACATTTGGGGAAGGTCAATAATTTCTTGAACAGTTTTCGTCACATAAGTACGAAACAGTACCGGATCGATGAGTAAAACCAGAAGAATTCGCCCATTTCGAGAATAATAGGGCGACAACAAAACAAGATTCCGTATGCATTGTCTCGAGGCGGGTTTCCCCTCATCAGTACATCCTTGCTGCCACAAAAGGCAACTATTGAATCTTGAAAGGCGAAATCGTGATGCCACCTGAGAATCACAGGTTTCGACTATGGAATGGGAAATCCGACACCGAATGTGACTTTTAAAGCACTTATCATGAAAAATGTGTTTGTTAAGAAACGAAGATAACTACAGTAAATTGGCTGTCTAGACATTATGAACCAGGATGTGAGTGCTACAGTTGAACTTATTCATCTGTTGAATATGTAAAACTAATTGTTTTTTTTATTACTTTTATTTTTCCGCTTCACGGTTTCAGTCATACTCTTCGCAGAAATATGAGTTTTCTCGAGGGAATAAGGCATTTTGTATGGGTATTTTTACGCGTTGTGATAAGTACTTAGTCTTTGTATATCTGCCCGTTAAATATTCAATTCGGGATTAAATAAATTTTCTAAGATTTAATGTTGCCTATATGATCCTTTGGCATGTCATTTATCACCTCCTCCCAAATTTTGCGTGATCTTTGTGTTTCTTTACACCCTTTATAGGCCGTAACATTGAACGTTAACTTAGTATTGTCCCTTCACTGTGTCTGTACCGTAGTTCAAATCTAGAACACGGTCTGTTTGAAGTGCGAGTACTTGCTAGGTTCGGCGACAAATAGATCTGCATGATATATTGCAAGTTTATACGAGCAACTGGCTCAAATTGTGATTCATGTTCATGAATAATGAGCCCACTATGGTCAACTGTAATTTCATTGGAGGATTTTGAGTTGACTGCCCAGGCTACCATTAGCATAGCAACTGCCTCCATGGTCTAGTGGTCTGAACCATGGGCTCTCGATTCGGAAACCCACACGACAGAAGAAGTATTACACATTTAATCAGCAAAAATTACGTACGAGGTTAAAATATTGGACTTCTTTTAATTTAATACATTCCATAACTTATTTTATCCTTTAACGATCTTTGATGAGCGCATTTGATCTTGTCTAAATAATTTTAGCTTTTGTCTGTGCTTTTGTAATACGAGTACATTTTAGATTTCAGTAAATTTTGATTTTAGGAAATCTTGATTGTTTCATAGAAAAAAAATATAAGTATCAACTAAATTAAACGAATAAATAAATGAGTCACCGTACTAAATTTTATCATAACCGGACCAATAAAAATAAGTAATTTAACCAATATAGATACTTAAAACAGCTAATTATAACGGAAACACTTCATCTCATATCAATTAATTAGTAATAAGGCTACTGAAATTTAACTATTCCTTATTACTTGTACTGACTCAGTCATAAACATTCCCCAAACATTTTGTCATTAATTTATGCATCGTTTTAACGACACGTCAATAATAACGACTCTCACCTTCAACCAACTGACTAAAATTGATTTAATTATGTTTTAGATTACTGGCATGAATTTTCTTTTACAATTTTAATAATAAAGGCGTACCAAATTTTATCCGTTCATGTAGTAATTAAAAGTTCATTTTAAATTACATGGTTGGTTGACAAATTGCAATATTCCCACAGTCGATTTACGTAGCAATCTTTATTTACCTATTTAGAAGAAGTTCCATAGTTCTATATTTTCTCAATTTTGTATTTCGCCTTATGATTTCTTGACCTCTGTTTACTTCATTTGAATTCCCATGTCAAACTAAAAGGCACATAATTTTTTGCAACTTGCGCTTGTTGTGGCAGAAAAATGCGCATAATTTGGGCAATGCGCTGGAATCGCACGCGCACGTCTGTCATGCGCACTATCGCGCTATCGCCGAAGAGCATCTAGATCACGATGCGCACAGTCGTGGGAACTAAACGTATTTAAATAAATTTTTGAATGGATTTGAAAACGAATGATTTGAATTACACGAAAAAAAAAAATACCAAACCAAACCTGACCATAACCCAACTTTAGGGTGTGAATCTACCCATGAAACTGAACGACTTTCCTTAAGCCATACGTCGGAATATGAAAAAAAAATTGAACATCCCTTACAAAATAACTCGAGGCAAATGCCACCATTTGTATGGGAGGGCCAACTTTCTTTTTTCATTTCATATTTTGACCTTTCTTGGGGAAAGTTATTCAAATCATGGATTGGTTCATGCCCTATTTTTTTTACAGCAATTTTTTTCACTCCCTGTATAGGTTGATGCTATGAATGCTATGATAGGTACACATTATAAATTAACTATACACGCGTATTTTTTTTAACACAGTCCAAATCATTTTCGACCTTGTTGCAACAAGCCTAAGGAATGTGAGGCCGTCAATAATGTTATACTTATTTTTTTTAAATTGAACTTGCCAATTTTGTGAGTGGGTGGTGGTTGATGTAGGACACGTTATTGGTGATCGATTTGAGTATGAAATATGTAAATGAATATTGAATACGTACTTTTACTACTGCTACAAAAAAACAACATTTTAAATCCTGTAGAGGAGCTACATGATTTGCATGATTAATAAGTGTTTTTTTAATTTTCAGAGAATTCTCTTTTGTCATCTGGCTTTTGTTCAACATTAATTTATGTACTTCCATTCTTGTAAAATAAAAGTTAAAGTTAAGTTAAAACCCCTGAAGATGCTCATGTGAGCGAAACCGGTTGGGTTTATCTCACAATAAACTGTGAAACGAGTACAAGTGTATTTATTAACAAAGAATGTATAAGTCTCTTTATGAAAATTGATCGTGTGGTTCTAGTTATTATCTGACCAGAGCTCAAAGTCAAACACTATAACAGTTAGGATAGGATCCTATAAAATAACAGGTACTAATAAAAAGTGGAGTAGATATAGCAATAAACTACGATGATAAAAATAAAGATGTTACAACTATGCTCAAGATTCTTACCGTAAGTATTCATTATACTGTCAATGATTTGCATAGAAATGATTCATGTAGCAACAATGTACTCAGTTCAATGGAATTTGGATCCGACTACCAAGTTACAAGAGCCCTGGACAGGTCACGCCACCAGACGGAATGCTTAACTAATAAACGTTAAAACCCCTGCGTATTTGGACTAAACAGTGGTGTCAATTCAGTTAGCACACGACTTAACTAAAATAAGTCTTAACTTGTAATTTTCTGTCATAAGAAGAAGGGACGGAAGATTATCAACTTATTTTCAGTTAGAATTATGCAACTAGTACCTACGTATATTCATTAATTTCTTTAAAAAATTAAATTTTAGTGTACTAGATGCAAATGCAAGTTGATCGATACCATTTCACATAAAGATTTAATGATTTAAACTATTCTATTCATATAGATAGGTACTTGATTTCTTTCTTATTTGACAGGATTCAAATTAGTTAATTTCTGTTTCTCGTGACATAAAACCACAGGTTTAGAATTGTTTGTAGTTCAGTCGTGTGCTAACTAAATCGACACCATTTTATTAGACGAGTGCTCCGATTCTGTCAGTCAGACAGACGTATTGCGTCACATTATTGATAGTTGCAATCTTACAGAAAGCAGGTATCATTTAAAACATCTCGATATGCATTTGCGAGATATCTGTATCGTAAAATTTAATGGAATGGAGCGTGCATGCGTTTTATGATAGCAAATCTTATAGTCACGTATTGTACGTCAAGGGTTCAAATGATCGTGGCGAAAAAAGGAACTAACGCCGCCAAAATGGCCGCCAACGCCATTTTTGACAGTTCTCCCTATGAAAGTAAGTTTATTTAACGTTGAGTTATCGATACCAAAGTATTTTGCTGCCCACAAATGGTTTTTTTCTTTACTACTTAAAATAAATTTAAATTCAGAAACCGCGAAACGGCAAAACATACTTATGTTTGTAACAATGTTATAATCTGCTGTTCTGCTGTTCCAAGTTGTAAAGAAAATGCTGTTTATGGACCGCAAAACAAACTATATTAAAAAAACGAACTATAATTATACGTGCAGCGCCCTCGCTCACCTTCATTAATTGCTTGGACGTACTGTAGTTGAGTTCTCACGATTGGAGAGGATCTCGTTAATTGGAGCATTTGAATTTGGAACAGTTACCTAATTATGGACTGGTCCGCATTGAAAGTTTTGGAGGATGCAATTTGACAGTTGAGCTGATTTCATTTCCTCATAATCATCGAATATAATACTTGGCACTACATTTTGTGTTCATTTTAAACGTTTTGATGATCGATTGGTATTTCTGTAGGTACCTACAGTAGGTATTACTGGAGATTTTTTTTTGAATGTCATTGATAAGAAATCGTATAAGTTCCTGCCTCAGTTCACTGTGATTGCCTACTGATATTATAATGCAGTTACAGTTTTGAATCAAAGCTTTTCTATTTAGGTACAATGGGTTATTTGCCCACATAAACTGCCTCCGTGGTCCAGTGGTCTGAGCCATGGGCTCTCGATCCGGAGGTCCTGGATTCGATTCCCAGGGGGGAACACAGAATAGATATTAGTTAAATTTATCACTTTGTGAGATTTTCCCCAGTTTAGTTAGGACAATGCAGGCTGAATCACCTGATTGCCGTTTTTTTAACGTTGCATTATCGATACCAACTTGTTTTGCGGCCCATAAACAGATTTTTCATTGCAACTTAGCAGAAGTTAAAATTTCGGAACCGCAGACAATAATCTTGTTACAAACATATGTTTTGCGGTTGACTTTCTTTAAAAATTTAAGGAAAAAGCAGTTTATGGGCCGCAAAACAAGTTGGTATGGATAACGCAACGTTAGAAAAACACAGTTTAGTCTGTACTAGTGGTGATCGAGACAGCGTCGACGATGGAAAAAGCTCTCTCAAAAGCTATAAGGCCATTATATCCTGTTCTTTAGTCAACAGCAATAAAAGAAATAAAAACATCAATAAAACGTCAAGCTCAAAGATCCTGAACGAAAGTGAAATGCCAGTGAACCCACAACTTGTTCACTGAATCATTATAATCAAGACAATTTAAGTTGGTCAACAAACCCTGAAGGCCAACAGGAAAAGTATGACGTATAGGAATTGCAGGTATTTTCACTTGAATCGTAGTTGACGGAATTTCGATTGGTAATGGAGATAAGTAAAAAAATCAACAATGGCAGCCAGACTACGAAGGTTAACAGGAAAATTTATGACGTATTTGTATAATGGGATGCTAGGAGGTTGTTTGAAAGTGCAAGTCGAAATGCAATCGATACGAACACTAAAATCGTTAATAAAAAAATTGTAAATCACAACTGCACGACGTACAGTAGCTACAAATAATTGTAATTAAAATTACAAATAATTATCTCTCTGCAAAACAGAGACATTACATACAATCGATAACAAAGACAGGGGTTTGATCGATGAAGGAGATAAATAAAAAAAAACCGATATCTTACGATTATGATTGTTCTTCCGTGTTTCGAGTTGCAAAAAAACTGGCGCATGGCGACTTATTTCAGCTTTGACAGCGATATGATAAGCGACAATATTATAAAAGATATATAAAAGAAAAAGTATGATTTTTTAATGAGTACCTAAGTTTAAACTTGAACTAGTATACTAGGCCGTACACTAGGTATATGATGAAATCTGAAAGATTGTACTACCTCTAGAAGATTAATTTGAAATTACATTTTATTATGACCCGTCAGATATATCCATCATATAGTGGACAGACTTAAATACACTAGTATTTATTACATAAAAGTACGAGTAGGTCAGTATTCCAATGAAAGTTCACATCAACGTTGCAGATAATACCTAATTTCCATATTATATTATTAAGAAAAATAAGTACTACCTGTATGACTAGAATGATTATTTAATTATAAGGATAATCTCGTATATGTTATTAATTAATTAACGAAACTACGGGCGGGGTATTTTCACCAATTTCTTAACGTTGCATAGGCTAAGCTGCGCAATATTGCATAAATTAGTTGTATAACTTGTATAATATATATTAATATGCGACGTTTGCAATCTTAAAAACATCGTATGACATATTGAGACGAGTTAAAGGACCTGAATGCTTATGTATTAATACTAACATATGTTTAACTTTCGTATCTTGCACTAATTGTACTCACCTGTCAATTTATATCAAACAACAACTTGTACATATTTATATTTAATTACGACAAAGGTCATTGACAGTTGTTAAAACGTCGGCAAAATATTGAATTTTAATTATGCATCTTATAGAGCAGGAGGTATTTACATTTCAATATTAAAATAAATGTGGTACCTACCTACTTTAGTTTTTTCATCAGTATAACGTAAAAAAAAATAATTATTCACTAGAACTAAAGTTAAACATTCTCTACCTTCAAAAAATAAAAAAAATACAAGAATGGACACATAATATTCTAATTTTACATATACATATACACATTACACTTGTGGGAAATCTAGTGAAAACGGATATACAAATATAGAATGTATTATGTCACTGGTTTTGATTGAGTCGTATGTTTGCGTAAACATTGGCGACACCAACCCAAGGTTGTCCCAGTTCACTAGAATCACTTGTGCTAGCCAAAAAAACCTTTAAAGGCAATTATCTTAAAGCTGTTGTATCAAACTAATTGTACAAGTCACACATTATAATGTCACTGGGAATAAGAATGAGCACAAAGAACCCGACGATCTAAATAAATGGACAACACGTAAGAAACCGAAATAGTGTCTACGTCCTTTAAAGCGTTTATATTAAAATGCTTTGAATAATGTTAGTCTGAATCTAGTAATATGATAAGATTTACCTTAATGTCCTTGTTACGCCTTCACGCAATCGTAAAAACTTAACAAAACTGTTTATTTTGCTCGATTCGCAAACCGTCCACTTTTAAAATTAAACATCTAATTAAAATTGAGAACGCAAACTTTTCATTCACTGTGTCAATTTTCTAGATAGTTTTAAAAAGTTACGTGCAACTTTTGGCGGGATTCGAATTTTAAATTTGAAATTGGAGCGCGTTACGTGCGCCAGCGCTGCCGATCACGCGGCCACTGAGGGCAGTCGAGTCGAGTCTACGCGGAGACTTGCTCCTTTTACTCAATGATCATGGGCCATGGCTGCTGGATTGTCTTGTCACTTGGCTGGCATATAGCGTGGACTTCCGATGATGTGTGGTTCCGGTTGCGATTTATAGATCATTGTGGTTTATCACTGGAAGACAATGCGGAATCTGTGGCGGATCAAATTTCGATCATACTGCACTGTTGAGGTTTACCGCAACGCAAGGCTGTGAGAGCAAATTTTTCGTTTAGTCATACATTTTTGAAATATAATTTTGTTAGTCATATAAACGTGACCGTTAACAAAAATGTTTCATACAATAACTTTGTCAAAACTTTCATTTTCATACAAAAGACATCAACGAGCGGCTATAGGAAAAAAATAATCTTTTTTCATTTCTAGGTAATGTGTAAGCAACTTGGGTAAGCAAGCATGCATAAGTATAACAAGCATATAAATTAAATCAAATTATAAAAAAGTAAGCAAGAAGACCGTGTAATGTCTTAAGATTAGACACACTAAGGCCCGTATTTATAATCAGTTCTCAAGAGTGACAGCTAGTTTGAGTTCGTATCAGAAATGTCATTACAGTACAGAACGACCTGTCAAATCCATACTTAATATGGATCTCAATCTTGAGATCGCTTTATAAATACGAGCCTATAATACATTTGAATAATATCGTACATGAAATGTGAATATGGCTGCTGGGTGACTTAAGCGAGACATAACTAGTATTTAAAGATATTAAAGATGACGACAAAACGCGTAAGTGAACAGCCGTAGTTAAATACTATTTATTTTATCTCTATTTATTTAATAGTTTATATAAAAAAAAAACTCTTTGCTTAGGCCTACCCTACAAAACTGTATTTCAGAGTGACCGAACCTGAGACTAAATCTGAATAAAATCATTGTTTATAGACGGATTTCACGCCAACTTTAATGTTCGCTTGTATGATCAAATCAGCTAGTAGTAACCAGTATGCTATTTCTTAGACATAGTTTGTCGTCAAATGCCAGTAGTTACAAGAATACGTATGAGACGTTTTTAGTCTGTGACCTAGGTTTATGTTTGCTGATATGAATGAGATAACACGGGTTTTCCTCGCTTCCGCAAAGTCGGGTTTTCTTCGAGTAGTTTTTGTCACGCGTTCCGGTTTGCTAGCCGGATTTAAACTTTTTATAAGTAGATACAATAGCCTCCTTTACAATTACAATTGTGGTCATACGTCATCTGTTTGATATGTGGAATAAATTGTATAAGATTTGTTGTAGCATAAATTGACGACGTGATTCAAGTTTAGTAATCAGTCCAGATTAAATTCACATGAAATCTCATACAAAGTTTTTTTTTATTCCTTCGAAGCAACTAGCTTGGTAATATAGGTAAAAAATTGAGTTATAACCGTAACTACTAATATATTTATTTAAGTAATGTGCCTTATACCTCTTGCTTTCCTTTGTTCGAGATCTCTTTCGAATAAGAATGTCAGTGACTTTTTAGATCCTGGATGAACTTGCTCCATCGCTAGAGCTAGAGTTAAGAGATAAACGGTAACAAAAAAAAACTATAGTAAGTTTCTAAATTATTACAAGCCAAGGTGTCGTGTACACCTGTTCATATTCCTGCACTAAATATGTACGATATGTAATTAAAAATGCTGACATTTAACCAATTTGTCATGTGCAATGAGGCAATAGTTCTTTGTGCCTAATTGCCTGCTTTACTTTGATTTATTGTCATGTCACTGAGCGTAGTAAATACCGTTTATGACTTATAAATGTGTAACATTCTAAAGGAGGTAATAACATTTTCTGCCTAGGTAATAAATCTATAAAAACGTGCCTATGTTGGGTGAACCAATTTGTCACAAGACTGTTATGGCGTATACAATGTCGAGTGAAGTGAAGTCTACCTGTTTGATACTGGAACTTGATACCGTGTTCAGATTTTCTCAGAGGATTACAAAATATGATGCCAGGAGATCCATTTAAAATTAAGTGAAAAAACAAATCGAAGCATCAAAGTTTCACCTAACTTATTTATTTATCAGTGACACTCAAAAAAAAATGTTGTAGCGTCACATACGCAAAAAATAAAAGTACAAAATGTCATCTCGTTTTTTTTCACACTGTTTTGTTTATAAACAGAGAACAATCGATTTCTTTGGACAAAGTGTTCTTGATTAAGGCCCGTTTTTATTATCAGCTCTCAAGAGTGACAGCGAGTTTGAGTTTGTATCAGAAATGTCATTTCAGTACAAAACGATCCGTCAAATCCATACTTAATATTGCTCTTAATCTTGAGATCGCTTTATAAATACGAGCCTTAGTCTAGAGAGAGTCTAAAAACGTAAATTGAGCACTAGATTTTCTGAATCAACGATTTACTTACTTACTGAATCATATAAAAAATGCTTTAAATGACTACAATTTTAAGTTATTGGCACGAAAAAATACAATAGTTTTCTTTTCATACACACAAAGAAGAGGTATAAAGATAAATCTGTTATGATTTACAGTTCTCACCCCGATATCTGTTTGTTTTGCTACGTTTTCGCTACGAAATGTATGAGTTCATTCATATCTTATCTGTCTTCGGGTCCAGTGGAATTTATGAAGCTTTCTCATGTTTCGTTTAAGATATCGCCACAGAAAAAGAAATAAGCAGTAGTCTGTAACAGTTCACTGCTGGACGTAGACCCTCGTCGACCTGCCGGGGGATAATTTATTGCCTTGCCACGCTTGACAGACATTACATTCACAGAAACAACTACTGCCCTTTTCCTGCGTTCGTGGTTTATCCTGAATCCTTTAATTGACTTTTATTATAAAGTTAAGACACACGTCATAATTATTTTGACAGCTCTCCATCCATAGTAAAAATATATCAAGTATATAAACCCAATAACTAAGAAAAATCAAGTGTAATTATTATCTTTGGTCTACCATCATACATAAATGGAAAGTAGGTAGAGTTTGTGTGCAATCGGGAACTTTTAGTGTTTTTCTCGCACAGATACATCTCAATTTATGATTGACCATCGCCACTGAAAATGGGTTGGGAAAACTACACAACTGTCTTACTGTTTTGCATCTTCTGTGGTATTGCTTGCCAAATTCGCTCGCCGTCACTTCTGATTTATTTGGACATTCCATTATACTTTAGAGGTGTTTTGACAAATTGTGCTGAACTTTGTGAAATGTTAGGAAAGGCGTTGAACTTTACAACTGTGTTTATTTATTCTTGGAGAAAAGTACGTCTAACATATTTTATCTCCCTTGTTAAAACCCAAGTAAAGAGCACGTTGAACATTTTTTTTTGTTAGTATGAGATATTTTGTGATATCATTAATTTATTTTACTTTAGAATGGAAAATAAACATACGGATATTTATTTTCAACCTTTTAAGACAAGATTTACAAAATGACAATCCAGTACAAAAGCTGATTAAAAATCAGACAGACAAACAAAGGAACAGAAATGCCTGAATCTGGCTGACCTTGCTACACATTCTCCCAACATTTTTGATACCATTATCGTCCATTCTTAATCTCCGCAACACGAGCATTCGCATCCGGCTTCTCTCGCGGCGACGTAACAATATATAACAATATAGTCCACGCTATGGTAATTACTGTTGGTTTATAATGAGCCAATAAAACTAAGTCCCACAGATAGAGGAAATTCATAATTTGTAGAAATGAAATCAAACACTGACTTTAATATTATTATGCACCTACTTATTAGAATAATGTGAAGTTTGTAGAAGTTACTAAAAAGACTATTACTTAGAAGCAAACAACAGAGTACCAATTATTCTACAATACAGAGTATAAATCTGCACAAGTACCTGCACTCTATTTAAAATAAATTGATTGATCTTTGACTACGGCTCATATTATTTCTGTTATCCAATTTCTGTCATATCATAATAATAGGCTGTAAAATACATAGCGGACTTTTTTCCTAAAATATAAAAAATAATAAAAAATATAAAAAATAAGTTATACAAATATTATGCAATAAATAAATGTATGTCACATACCTTATACTTGTTATTTTAAATTATTGCCATCATTGTTTCAGGAAAAAAGTCCGCTACAAAACAAACAACGCGTGAACAAATTTAATATTGAGTACATAATAATAATTTGTTAAATTTTTAGAAGTTAAACATGTTGAATTCTTGATAAAAGAAATATTCAATGTCTGTGGCTGTGACATTATAATATAAGTAATCCATATAAAAATACTTCGCAAAATCAAGTCACATCTATTAAATTCCTTTATCTGTGCCTCAGCCAATATGTCACGGTTGTCCATGCGGCGGCGCGAGGCATTGTTAAGGCTCTATTGGTATTTAATTAACATATTGATTTGATCGATCCAATACGAGTACCTTGTTTATTAACTAAACAAATATTGGGCATGTAATTAGTTCAAAAAGATCAAACACTGTGACGAGGCAAAGACCGATGGCACACACTAAGCCAATGGCTATTATTGTAATAATAATAAATTTATTGCCCTAATCTGCTGTAAAATCTCGGGAAAAATATCAGAAGCTTGAATATTTGAAAAGGAGATTATATTTTGAGTGACTTTTAGCGGTTTAGCGTGCCCTCCGAAGCATGGATACGGTTGCCTAGACTATTAGAGCACAATAATAGTTGATAAAGGCACGGGTTTAATATTGGAGAGCTTCACCTTAACAATGTCGGTAGCGCCTATTGTCAGGGCGGGGCGCGTACCGGCGCGCACGCAGCTTGTCTGACGGACATTGAATACCACTCTTAGGCTTATGATGATTGATAGATAAGCTATGGATTTGGATGCTTTTTATTACTGAATGAGGAATATGAGGAATTTGAATACGGCACTTACTTCAAAAACTTCCGTTCAATAAAATAAGTTATGCCGGTATTTATAATCAGCACTTGAGACTGACAGCGAGTTTGAGTTCGTATCAGAAATGTACATTTCAGTACAAAACGATCTGTCAAATCCTTACTTAATATTGCTCTCAATCTTGAGAGCGCTATATAAATACGAACCTAAATATCGCCCCTTCTGAGCGTTGTCAGATAATAATGAGAATAAAAATCTGTAAATGAGACGCGGAACTGAGTCAAGTAAATTATGGTAACTACAAGTAAAAGGGCATGCTACATCGGTTTTCCTACCTTTGATTCATATTATTATGATGAAAGAAGTTAATCTGACGTTTTTAAAGTATCCTGTTGATTTTTATAGGACTACGAATATTGGAACTTTAAAAATGATTCGTACAAGGAAAATCTTTTTAAAAGTACTTATATCAGTTGACATAGAGTCGTATTTATAATCAGCTCTCAAGACTGACAGCGAATTTGAGTTTGTATCAGAAATGTCATTTCAGTACAAAACGACCTGTCAAATCCAAACTTAATATTGCTCTCAAACTTGAGATCGCTTTATAAATACGAGCCATAATTATTCGTATTCAATACTTATTTTGACTGTGTCAAACACACAGTACGCAAGCTGATAGGGTTTGCTTGCTCAGACAACGACAGTGAACAATAAAAAAACGCATGAAAAATATCACCTCCCCGTACAAATTTAATTTCGTTAACTGGGCCCTTTTACGTACTGACTAAAAAATAACCTTATATAACACTAACGTTCTGCAGTGCTTAAGTATCAATAGGATACCTACTAACTTCAAAATACCATAAATACCACCAAACCTTATCAAAGGTATCACTTTAAAATAAAAAAGAGCGTATTCAGCCAAAGTTCCTTCCCAAAAGCGCGTCGTATCGTACCCTAAGGCCTAATTCTATTATTAATGCCAATTAATAATTGTTGAAACGTCCTTTCACGGTTGACTAGGTCGTGTCAGGTGCCATTATTAATTTGATGTAATTAATGTATGATACCGGACCTTAAACGGTACTTTATTTTTATGTACTTACTTTAGGATGTAATTGAGGACATTCTTAATTAATTCAATGTTAAGGTTATTCTTTTACTAGGAATAGGATATGACAATACGTAATTATAGTAATTATAATAATATTTGTCAGCATTGTTGATAAATTACTGCTTTTTTGATCCTACTTTTATTTTTTGAAGTTGGTGGAACAGGAACAGGAACAGGATGTAAAAAAAGTACTTATTACGTTTAGTTTAAACCACAATAATGTTCAACTCATGATACCTAACAACTTCCCCAAAACATATTTTTTCTGTGATTGTGTGAATGCAGTACTTTTTTACAGCCTGTATACCTCAGTGCCTCAGTGGACTTAGGGTCATGGGTTCGACCCCACCACAACACATTGTAGAATGCAAGCAAATGCACAAAATGTTTTAAATGATTGATTTTTTTTATATGAGGAGGTTTAGTTTTAAGGCTTGACTCTATCTAGACGTAGAGTCCACGATTGACCGACCGACCTCAGAAAACATTAAAATTACTTCCAAAAAATAAAACCTTAGATCTACTTTTATTGTTACTTCCGTATATAAATCAACAGCCAAAGATAACTATCATCACAACAATCGGATATAAACAATAAACTAATTACTTTAATACGTGCCATGAATATTGATTATATTATAATTATTCGGTTAATATAAAAGCGATCGATCATTATTAGTGGCTAGCGATTGTCGCACGCGCACGATCGAGACATTCGGGATTTGAATTTATATTTAGAACGTTTAAAGCTGGTCGTCCACTAAGTACTTATTATTTGTTTTGTTTTCCTTGAAGAGTTGCTTCATCATTGTCATTATCAGCCTGTGTCAGTCCGCTGTTGGAAATTATGCTTTTCCCCTGGCATCATCCAATTTACCCACTTTGTTACCCACAGCCTATTATGAACATCATACGAGCTACATACTAGCTACAAAAAACAACCGTAATTAACTGCTTATCTTAGCTAATGGGCGCTTTTCCACTAGACGGCACGTCAACGGCAACAGCGACGACACACTACCGTCGACGATATCGTAGGTGAGATAATGTATGAAAATCAATGAAATTATATGACACGCTTTTCCACTTGCCGGCACGGCACCGTCACGGCATGTCATCGATTCCCATAGATATTGTCACGTGATCGTCGCCGTGCCGTCGCCGTTGCCGTTGACGTGCCGTCTAGTGGAAAAGCGCCCATTCGCTACAATAGTCTACTACTGAACTAAGGTCTCTCCTAAAAAAACTTGCCTACCTATCATCTATCGCACTATTACTTTGTATCCTCCTGAACCACTATACCTAAATATCTTTTTTAAAGTCCGACCTTTACTCACGCACGTTGCCCCTAACTGAAAATAAAATTATAAACAAAGCTAAAATACAACTCTTTTAAATTACAATTACAATTAATTTTTTAAATTATTTTTCTTTATTAACTCACCCACTCTGATACGATCGTTTAGCGTCACCATTCAGTGGTCACGTACCTTTTGTCCGAGACATTGATTTACGTCCAGCAGCGATACGTGGAGATAAGGCAGCGTTTACAAGACACCTGCCGTGAACACGCCCTATGAAAGGGCCTTCGACCTTTTGGCTCAATTTCGATTAGGCACCAGATAATATGGGCTAGAATAGGCAGTAAACTTGGATAATTATGGATGCTAAGGTAGTTTAGATTTACTTAATTATTGCGATTATTTCTTGGTTACTATTTCCATATTCTGACTCAAGGGGATCTAAACTCTACATTCGATGAGTTAAAGCGAGTTTTACAACTTTTATCAGAGAATGTTAGGCTCGTATTTATAAAGCGATCTCAAGATTGAAATCAATATTAAGTATGGATTTGACAGCCCGTTTTGTACTAAAATGACATTTCTGATACGAACTATACTGTAAACATGCTTACAGAAGCTGTTAGAGATATTATATATTCGAAAACTTTTCTAATACCAGTTTCGTTAAGGACGCTCAAACTAAACAAACTCAGCTTGCAATTTGTGATTGGAACAGAACTTCAGGGAAACATTTCCGATGAAATAAATAATAGATTTATGTTCTAGTTATGTATCTGTCTGTTTGTTATCAGCACAATTATATACTTATATTTTGTACAACATCATGTCATATCATAATGTAAGTTATTTAAAAGATAAACACTGTTCACACTAGCGAAAGTTTATAAAACAAACGACAATGTTGTCTCTATCTGTACCCAACAGTCGTAATACTTTTAATTGAAATATGTGAAAACCAGTTTTCTATATGATGGGAAGCCAGTTTTTCCCAACTTATCTGAAAATCTAACCTACATTACGTAACCACTTGTCTTGCAATTGTCTGGTCGGTAAAAACCGTTGTTGCTTCGTTACAGTCGCCCCACCGGTCTGACCGCTTTTCAGTTCTGGGAAGCAGTTACCAACATGCGCAGGAGTGATCTGCAGCTACAATTATTTCCTATTTAGCTGTCCGTTGACACGCAGGCAGAAATTAGCGAATAATTAGGTGTTAGAATCTGAAGAATGTACTTAATTGTTTAAGAGTACTAGACGTACTGTACAAGTTTCCTAGCATATTTAATTTACTGGTAAGGAAACAAGCCAAGTAAGTAATATGATGTAAAGGTAAGTACATCTTCTATTTCTTCTTGTCGTGCGGGTTTCGAGTCGATCGACCAGAGACATCACATGCTTCTTTATGCATGGAGAATGATCCTACAAGTTGTGGTGGGGTGGTCTCCGTAAAGGGGCGTCTGGTTTACAATCAATCTCACACCAGAAAACGTTGACTTTCAGGCTTCCTAGCGAGCTCGCTTCACTATCTACCTACTGTCATTGTTGTCACTGACCTAGACGATACTTACGAGAAAATAAAAAAAACTGCAATTAGAGATCACGTCAAACGCGATCGATTTTTTCTGATAATCAACATAAAGGATTAAGTACTATTAAACTAATAACAATTAAGTATTCAATATAATGACTATTCGATCTTGTGGTTTTCCTCAATCTCAACTTAGGACTTGGGACCAAAACAGACACTGAAACATTGTTCCTTCATGATATGTCATCAAAATTAGCACCTTGATCTTGTTCGTAGAACTAAACCGTGAATAGGAACATAAAAATCTGACTCTGACTGAACTGAAGCATTCTTTGTGCATGATCGCTCCAATTTTGAATTTTCGAAGTGTTCACCTTGGTGCAGTTCTTAGTATTTTTGCATGAATAGGAACGCGAAATGTCATGAGGTGAAAGGACACTGCGCCAAGCTGGAAGGAATGTCGGTACAGTACAATAGTGGCTATAAATCCGATTGAACCTTAGGCTACTGACGATTTATCAATATTACGTGTGTCTGTGTATTGTTTTAATGTAATTGGCGCCAGAATGACAATGACTGCGGTAATTTAGTACTCCTTAGTGTAATTTAGCCTCTATGATTATATCTTTTGAGAAGTAAATGTTTGTGTTCGATTATGTATGTCAGCATTTGCTGTTTCAGCTGTGGATTTGATTAAATAACCAACTTGTTTAATCAAACCTATGATTATTTAATCAAATCTACAACAATTTAAGGTAAATACCTTGCAATGCAAAATTTTATCACTTGTCGCACTTCGACTCGAAAATCCACATAATAAGAGGAAGGTTTTTAATATAACATTGGCACAGAATATAATATTACCTAATGGAACGTAATTTATTGTTAATTATTTTGGACTAATAATATTTACTTACAGGAAACTTTACGTTTAATTCCTACAAGATAACGTTTTAACGACCCAATTAATTGCACAATCTGAATGCCTTTTAATTTCATTTTTGTCACAATATCGGTGAGTTGTAATGTAACCATAATAATTATGGTTTTAAACTCTAAATGTCATCGGTCAAGATGGTTTAATGCCTTTTATTGGGGTTAAATACACAGTCCCACGTAACCCACGAAATGTAGGATACGACACGGTTCTCAATGAACGTGGGTGTGGCACTGTAGTATAGGGAGAACTGTCAAATTTATGTAAATTTTTAAGATGGCGTCTTTAGTTCCTTTTTACACTACGTTCATTTAAAGCGTGGTCGTACCCTATAAGAGATGGCTATATTTCCTTCGCCTGAGGTGTCGGTGTTATTTACAGTAAATTAACCTTAATTTACTAGAATAACAGACGAATGATATTTATCTTTTGAAATTTACGACGTTCTGTGGGTATTTCTTCATTTTTGTTTTCCGTAAATAATGTCGACGGTTCACTGCACTGCAGTTTTTACGTCAATTACATTTTAATTATCGTGTTTGAAGACTTTAACTTCCCCATACAAAATTATCACCATTCGGACGATTTGTATCGTACGATTGGAAAGACATTTCGTAACTGAAAAGATTTTCTTTGTAAGAGTTTAGTATCGTTGAGCAGCCTTTTTCAGGTTTTGGGGCATCATTATTCCTTACACCCTTTATTCTTCGTACGAGACCCTTTCGCGTGTAAGTAGGTATAAACAAACAACATGCAAACTGTCCGTGTATCGTATCAGAAATGAGAACAAAGAATGCGGGTGTGTTTGCCTGCGCGCGCGCACTGTCACGAACTCACTCTAATTTCAACCCTTTGGCTATTATTTACGTTCAATTAGATTTTTTTTAATTAGTATAGGGACGACGACAAAACAAACGAGAAAACAAAACACGCAGCATTCACAGCAAGCAGAAAAGGGTGCAACTGTGCAACTGTATTATGGATGGTATGCAAACATTATGGATACATACATAATTCTAAATGTTTGGGAAATTCTGGAAAATATTTTATCACAAATAAAAAAAAAAACTTTTTCAACAGACGACAAATGAAATACTAAAATAGCATCCGGTATTGTCATAGCACAAAGTCTACAACAAATATTAATTGTATAGTGTAACTATACTAGTACATACTATAAAGCGTTGACGCACATGTTTAGGTGAAGTTGACTAACCAATAATTTCCTTTATAAAATTATTACCTACCTCTCAATACTACACAATAACTCATAAATAAATACATCTCACTATAGTGACAAAATATACACGAGTGTCAAAGTACTAATACTGATATTTTATTGAATGGCAGTGGAAATGCAACCACATGACTGTAGTTAAACAATAATTATAATGGTTTATTTACTCGTATGTTCCTATGTTATAATATTCTATTCCTAAAAGTACGCAAAATTGAGCCTTATACCTAGATGAAGCCGCGAAAATATGCCCAATTTTAGGTGTCACTTTATAATCGCAGATTTCGTGCATCGTCGTAACGGGTACACTCTACAGCAGGTAAAATATTGCCGGATCTATAACCACTCAATCTAGACCATCAAGCTAGTTGCTTCTAATTAGATAATTACACAAGACTTCAACCATTAACTTAGAGATACAACAGCCATATAATGCGCGTCCCTAAATTAGTTCTGCTCTATCAATAAAGGAACCCGCGCTGTCTGGATTTCTCGAAAGTCAAAACACCGAAAGTTCACGGTTGTTCGAATGTGGCTCGTATTATTTTGTTGCCAACTTTTCAAACCTTAAAACGGCTAAATTGCTACAATATAGCTTCTCGCCACCTCATCTACAGCAGATAGAAATAGAACAATCACAGACAAATACAGGATTCAGGTTACCTTTTCCTAGGATGCAAAATAATAGCAGAAAAGAAGAGTGTCTGTCGTATTTTGCTTTATTGATAAGAAAGCCTTTTATATACTTATTGAAATCAATATATATTTTTACTGTGGCAATATATGTTCGCAATATACTGGGACAAAATCCACAAACTGCGACAGGCTCACGCAGACAAATAAGTATAAAATGGCCTTTTCCGGAGTTAATCGGGTCGTTCGTCGAATCGACAACCCACTCTATTGGAGAAGATCTCTTCACCACCAAACGGTTGGCAACACCACAGTTCGAAAATATCTCGCTCGCCGGTATTTCGTGACCTTTGGCTCGAAGACATTTCGCAACTGAAGATGCGGCGGACATAGATGTAGGTAATAGTTTTATTATGTATAACACGACGGGGGCAAGGACACAGCTTGGATTGACACATCTCGGCTCTCGGATGTCCGAGTGATGTTCTCGACATTGCGACATTTAGGACGGAAAAGAGCACCGGTTTGTGAAGTGAAGTATCGTTGTAAGTATTGTGTGTAAAGGTTGTTGTAAACTACATCGATTCAACGCCGGCGCGAAACATCCTCCCTTTTTCATCTAATAACTTTCCCATTAGATGCGTTTCCCAAAACATCCATTTCCCAGGACATCAGTTTTTCTGCCGGATTATGCGTTGAAGACTAAAGCACAGTAGGCTTGGCCGCATTACTGACGCTAGATATAGGAAATCCTTTTGAAATTCGCAGAGTTAGCTATGCATATGGCGTCGTAGGAAGATTTGATAATTCGGATCTTCGCGAAATTCCTTGTAATTTTTCAAAAACAAGGATAATTAGACAATGATGAAAACATTGTCTAATCTTACTAGAAAAAGATAGGCTTTTTGCGAAAAAACCAGAGGTAATTTTCAAAAAAATTTTGCTTTCTGATTTAGACTTGTTCTGCTTGGTTAAAAAACATGCGTTAATGATTGACATTTAAGACGTCAACCAATCAGAAGAGGTCTCGTTTTGGGCGCTGCGACCGGCCAATCATAGTTCTTACTTCCTAATAGCCAAAGTTCTGTCAACCTAATCTTCCGTGTTTTCACAAAATCATTAGGATTTTCGCAAAAAATCTAATTATCAACTTATCCTACAACACATAAAAGGCCTGCAGCAGTCATAGGTAAATTTATATATCTATTATGTATCCGAATAATATCAGTAACAAATAAAATAGAATAACACATGAGGAAGGAATTGCAAAATGACAAACTAAATACAGTGACTAACGTAATGGCTATCTTATTCATTTAAAAATAAAAAAGTTTTTGAACTCACATAGTGCTATTTTATTTCTAAAATTATTAGTAATAACAAATCAAAAATTCAACCGCTGACAGGATTTGAACTCGCATCTTTTGGAAAACCGGCCCAACGCTCTAAACCAACTAAGCTACAGCTGTCAATCTTGAGCGGTAAATTAATGATCTGCTATTTATTACTTAATTATTTATTATAATAGCTAGAATCACTTTTTGTGTCAGTCTGTCAATAGTCATAATATTAGAAAAGTTGCGAAAAAGTTGTTCAGAAGTTTAATTAATGAGTATAGAGCACCCCCTCCCTGAAAATAATTATAATGATCTACGCTTAATTTAAAACTTCTACGGTTTTCTTTATTGTATGTATTTTACAAAAAATATAATATTTTTTTAAGAAGCTTTTATTGAACAAAATATTATTCTGATTTTGTACACAAGCGTACCTTGCCTTGTTCAGCAAAACAGCCTTATAATAGCGATCTATTCTTATCATTATGAATTTATTAGAAAGGCAATTAAATGTTTAGTTGTGCCTTTGTCGTTGTAACCATTCAAATTATAAACGGATTCGGTCTTATGAGTTTATGATAAAAAAAAAATTGTTATTGGGTTTTTAATACACTGATACAAAAAAAAATATGTAATTCGTAGTAAGTTACAAATGGAGTAAAGTAAGTACGTAGCGTAGCTGTGACCTAAATAAAAAAATGAGACTGTCGACTGTTTTATAACAAATAACTTTAAAATCAGAATGTGAAACAATACCTACAACTACAAAGTTCTTTTATTTAAAACTTTTATTACTTCTTTTAGTTTTAGGTACATACATACATACTTCCATAAATAGATACATAGGAGGATACATAGGACCTTGTATATAGGTAGATGGATATGTAAGGAATGCAAATTGTTCTTATCTTTTATCAGACTTTTGAACAAACCTAGCAAATATCATAAGAGAATGTTCTTTATTTAAATAAATAGTAGGCTTTAATTAAAGTGTTATTTATGTGAGGTATGTCTGATTTTATTAGGTACTAACAATAACACAGGAACTGTAATTAAAGCACGTGTTCACTCGTAAAGCAAATAATACCCTAATATTGTCTGGCTGACATTTCGTAACTAGCATTAGATTACCTACCTACTATCAGATTGCAGGTAGTAAAATTGCGTTACTGATAAAGAAAACTATGTTATATTTTAATAACATTCATCATCATCATCATCAGACTGTATAGTATGCTCGGCATAGGCTTCTCCCATGGCACGCCACTGAGTGCGGTTTTCAGCCGTTCTCATCCAATTTTTGCCCGCTATGTTACTAACATCATCGCCCCACCTAGTTTCAGGTCGTATACGCCCTTTGTTCCCAGATACCCCCTCCGAGCTTTTCCCCTTTAGGTCGCATAAGGCTCATAAAATTTCCGGATGTCGGTTGGTGCGTGGTGTCCACTGTAGAATAATAAGCTATCTTTCTTCTTATTTCAAATATGTACATTCATTAGGGAAAGCTGTTCAATTTCATGAGTAGAACATACACACTCTTATATGAGTGATAATCTACCCACGCTACAACTCACCATCACCACACAACGTTATCTGCAGACTACTACTATACTCATAGTGATTTTAGGCCCGTATTTATTATCAGCTCTCAAGAGTGACAGCGAGATTGAGTTTGTATCAGAAATGTCATTTCAGTACAAAACGATCTGTCAAATCCATACTTAATATTGCTCTCAATCTTGAGATCGCTTTATAAATACGAGCCTTAGTATCGCCTATAACACCAAGCGTACGTACTTATTACCACGGCAGCCTATTTGGAACGGGAACTAGATCGGCCCCGCCCAAACAGCTGTTGACTGTTATCTGTAATGTACGCACAAACAACTATTACGATACGTTTTATAGTCACTTACTATTATAGCCAGCCTTAGTGTCAGTTTAAATTGTGCTGGTGGTACTATTTAACAATACGTTCAATTCATTTTTTGATAACGGGGTAAGCCGGTGGTTATTATTCCAGCGGAGAGCTGAAACAGGATTAGAAAATGAAGTGTCAAATCGATTTACTATGCCTTGCAGAGAGATACTTTTATCCTATCAGTGAAACATAATAAATATCTTCACGTGCGACATTTCATCAGTTGGCCGTCTGGAAGTAGACGTCTGCCTAATTAGCCCGATGACCCGATAAACTCTGTCAGAGTTTTTAAGCCGCCTAATATTTATTGCCGTTACTACCCAGTATAAGCCATGGCCCATGGACCAAATGGCACAAGCCACATGCGACATTTCATCACAATATGTCCGTCCGGAAATAAGTAGATGTCTACGCCGGAGCAAGGTTCGGCCACGATCAGGTGATTGATCATTTCTCCAGCTTCCTGCTACGTGGAGGCCGACCGCCATTGTTGCCGAAAGCCAACTCTAATTAGTAATGTGCCAGTAGTTATTAGTAGGTTATAATTTGTTTACCGCTTGCTTCCCATCTGCGGTTTCACTCGTTGCCAAATGATTCTTTCCGTAGGAATGAGTGGAACTAAGCTATTTTTCTGCATGTAAGATACAGCGTTGATAAGAGTTGCGCAGTCAACATAACAAGAAAAAAAGTTGTACCTATAAAGTAAACTTTTCATTTACAAAGTTTTTTTATTGCAGCGCCATCTAGTAGTGGATGCGAATATCAACATGTTCGTAGCAATAGTTCTACGGTTCTACGAAACAACTCGACAGCCAGCCTATTGCGGTATTCGACGCCAACTTTAAAACTACAAACCTCGGTCAAGAGAGGGCTCTAGTTGACTATATTTTGATCGATATTAAGAAGATGTTATATTATCATTTTTGCCCCTTTATTTATATTTTTAAGCAAAATTGTTAGTAAATTATATTAAGCAGACAGGTACATGAATACCCTAAACCAGTCATAAGTAAAAAGTCAGCCGAAACTTATGTGCTTACTGAAAATTTATATGTGGGAACCTGGGAACACGCGAATACCTCTAACTTTGCAAATTGGCCTAAGGTTCTACGCAGATTTGATAACCTACTAGAGTAAAAGATGATATAGTTTGCTGTTGAAAAAATATTTTCTTTGTAA